>WOGM01000484.1:0-12585 GCA_015342125.1 Leptinotarsa haldemani | reverse complement strand
AATATTGTTTTATGTACTTTCACTTTTCACGTATAGTATAACTACTCTTTAAGATTAAGTACTGTGTATCTCAAAAACCAGAGCTAATAAAAATTTTTCATTAATATTTTCGTTTTAATCACCCCAAAATTAGTGTAAATTGACTAATTTAGTGTAGGAAACATTCAAAAAATATTTTTTGTTGTGTTGTGTTTCACTTCAAAATAAAATATTTATGCATTGATTCCATTATCCTAAATTTGAATCTTTTGAGTTCACCCGTTCAAAAACTAAAAGGAGGAGGGGGATTAAAGAAATGCACTGTGTAGTCAGAAGAAATTCCTTTTTAGAAAACCTTTCTGAAACCTTTATATACCTCCATCTTTCTACAAGAAATTTAAGAATCTTTCAAAAAGAGAAAAAAGAAAGCAAATTAATTCAAAATTATCCTTTTACTGAAATGAGTGGATCGTGCAATGAAGTAACTTTCAGACACAAAGTGAAAGAAAAAGTCCTCTCTGAACAACTACTTGTTCAGATGACAGAGTTAGAGATAACTCATTCGTGACAAATCCACATTGGTGCTGAAGAGGCAATAGGGGTGTCTTATGCTGAAACATCGGATGTCCACCAATGACGATCACAGTGATTCTCGTAAGTAAAATATCACCTCTTTCATATACTATACTGTGTAGTAATCCTGTGAATGATATGTGACTCAATTCCATAACGAATGTTTGGAACACTAATTTTATGGAAAAACGCAATTTTTTATAATTCAATGTTTATATGAAATTTCTTATTTTGAAAGTGTATTTTCTTTCGTGTAATTTTAAGTTTATATGGAAGTAGTTGTTCAGAGAGGGCTTTTTCTTTCAGTTTGTGTCTGAAAGTTATGTCTTCGCATGATCTGCAAATCTCTGTAGAGAATTTATTTTGAACTAATTTGCTTTCTTTCTCTCATTGGAAGATTCAAACTTTTTTTGTGTGGAGATGTATAAATACGAATCCAAATTTTTTTTTTCCAAAAAAGTTCATATCTTATTGTTCATTGTTGCCTTGAATTTTTCGATAATATGGATAGATGTGGAGCGAATTGCAAATTGAAGGAAGAAAATAAATGATCAGTGTAAAATGGACAAAGTATAAATTCGAAGGATCAAGGTATTCGTAGGAGTTGTTGGGAAGATAAAGGTGAAATTGATATAAGCGAAAGAAATATGAAAAACCGTGAAAATCAAATTCAAAAGCAAACACTTTGAAAAATTCAAATGTATTTCCAGTGGAGAAATATAGACATAAGACTGGAAAATGAAATATATTAACAACAGTCAATTATGTGATTATTTTTTGTATTCATCCATTATTCTGTGTATTTTCATCATAATATCTTAATATTTTCTATTGTCGTAAAGTGAATTTTGATGGTTGTATATTCAAAAGTCTAGTAATTGATTCGTTTTTATATGTTTGACATTTAAAAATTCGTATACCATACCCGTGTACAAGTTAAAGCAACATGTGAATGAATTTTCTTATGGGATTATTTTTTTATGAAATTGAGAAAAACCAAAAGAGTATAAATTATTGGGAGAATTGATGATGAAAAATAAGAAATATAACTTTCTACGTTTTATACCACTTGAATTTGTAACTAATGTTACTGAAGTTTCATCCTATAAGAACTTACTCAAACAATTACAATGAACTAAAAATGAATCATAATATTAGCCATTATATATCTACTTCAAGTGAGTTAAGGAACTCTTATTACCTGCAGTAGATATACAGCGCATTCCATTTAAAACGACCCACACTGAGTAACTTTTGGTACAATTATTTTCAGAACAAAAAACACGTCAACAATATTAGTATTTAGGGAGACACATTTTGATATATTCACGTTTGATGTTACTTCTCCTATCGCACCCGCAAAGCATGTCACCATTTTTTTCAAATAGAACACCCTATATTATTTTGCAATATCAGATGCTCCATGACGAGCAGATTTCAACAAAGTATAAAACTTATGGTCTGAAGCTTATGGTTCGGGAGGTACAAATTATGTGAAACAATACTTTCCAAGAAAAATAAAAAAACAGGTCGACAGTTACACTAGAGGCCACATTTTGAAATAATCGTTCTAGAGACAACTGTGGAAACAGTAAATCAGGAAAAATTTTTTTTTATAATTTTTGAATCAAAATCTGATGACTGGACAATGAGACCAAAAAAATTTTCTGTAGTAAATGTTCAGAAACTTTTTCATCAACTTCCTTACAATGGTACAAACGAGCTTCCAGCTTCCCTCAGATGGTCGAGAATCTCGGGAGTTATTTCTCTGCAATGCCTCATGATATTCTCTCTCAAATTTTCTGATGTAGATTCTATCTCATACACATCATAATGTATTCTACTTTGTTAAAATCTGTTTATCATGGAACATCTGACAATAAGATCCATTAAAAAATGTTGACATATTCTGGGGGTGCGATAGGGAAAGTTAAAAGGTAAGACCTCGTTAATCCTTAGCTCGCACAAATTCGAATTTTGAGGGTTGTCGTTGCAGGGGTGCGACAGCTGGTTAACGGAAAAACATATTTCAAACAGACAGACAGATATGTTTTGAAATTTGTTGAAATCTGCTCATCATGGATCATCTGATAATGCGAAACAATACAGGGTGATTCATTATAAAAGAATCGGTGGCATGCTCTGGGGGTGCGATATGAGAAGTAACATTAAATGTGAATATGTCAAAATGTGTCCCCCTGTATACTACGATTGACGTGTTCCATTATTTTTCCTGCAAATCATATTACCAAAAGTTATTCAGGGTGGCTCATTTTGAATGGAATGGACTGTATAAGGGCTCACATTATGATTTATGTTACAGTTTATGTTATATTTATATTATGTTATGTTATGTTATAGTTTGAAAATGCCCTTACCTATAGGAGGAAACTGCAATAGCATCAGTTACAAAAGTGGTAAAATAACATAGAAAGTTTCATTTCTCATTTTTCATTATTATTGAGTATGGTTTGTGATTTAAAAGTGACGTTTCGAAAGTGGATATCTTGTTGAATTCTAGCTGCAACTTAAGTGTATTCCATTCATCATATGGTACAGATTGTACATTTTAATATAATTTTATATTTTGAATTATTTTGAAATTGGAAATAAACAAAGTGAATTCTCAGAAGTATCAAAGTAGCAAATGAATAAGGAAATTGACGTAATTTCTTCATAATTATAAAACAAGTATTTTATGAAATAATCTGAGAAGAAATATTTGTCATTCTAGGAGAAATGTGAGTTGATATGCCATATAGTTGATTGAGGAACTGTTCAAACTGATATATACTGTGCTCACTACAATAAAACTACTAACAACAAAGATTTTCTCTAATCCTGTTTCGTCTGATTTGGAAAATCTCCGAATTGTTGTACTATCATCACATTCACTTGTAATGAGATATGATTTTGTCATATCAAACAGTGTAAAGATGATCACCTAAATATCAGCCTACTGAGAAATTCATCATTCAGAGTGGTGGAATATAATCACTGATTTCATTTTTAGTCTTTTTCTAAAATGATAGAACCTTTCACAAACTGAATCAAATCAAATCAAAGCATGCTTTATTATCTAAAGAATATAATTCTTATTAACAAAGCTTCTAAATGTAATAGACATAAATCGTAACTGCTTGAAATGAGTAGGAGGTCATGATAATTAGAAAAAAAAGTAAATTAAAATAAATTTATGCATACCAACCAACTCAACAGAAAAATTCAAAAATATTGTTCATGAAAAATAGGTCGAAAAATCAATTTGATCAAATGCCATAGCAACAACAGTGAAAGTGATATATCAATAGAAACTGATGGTATTTAAAATTGAGTTATCAGAATCCATCTTTATGTTACAAAGAATGAAGAGTTTTTACTGTAGTTTCCATTACAAAATGATTGTATGCCACTGTGTATACGAATGACAACTTGTAGTCTATTCATACTTTTCCTGAAATTGAAATCCATTATAATTTTTCCTTAAATATGTTTTGACAGGTTTTTATACGAAAACTCTTCCGTAAATGTCCATTATACAAGTTCTGGAATTCATTTACTGAACCACACTCTGACAGAAATGAGAAAAAAACACACGTGAAGTTGGTTATGTCATATAAATTTATATGATAGGACCAAATACCGTTCAAAAATTATTAACACCCTTGCCTCGCCTTGCATTTTCGCTTCAAAAACCCTCAACGCAATCCGTGAAGACGATCGGAAAGATCCTTTTCAATATCGTGTAACTTTCACAATGACATTACAGGTTGTTTATGCCAAAGTTTCTCGTCCCTTCACAAGAAATACACCCTGTTACCTAAAAAATCTACCACCTGTTGATATCGGGGTTGAATTTATGTCGATAGAGTCCTTTCACTGGGATATTTATTGGAATTTGATTTTTAGGTCTACTTGATCTTTCTCTGTCATAGCCTTTTATATTGTGGGAGTTCCCACGGTGATTTTTCGTATTGGATGGATTTATTGAAATAGAATTTTGCCGAACCGATATTTTTTCTGACGTGTATCACTTTCTATTGTTCGTATCGAAAATAAATATACGGGTGGAACTTTTCTGATTGATGCGGTCGTTACTTGATGAAGATCCATAGTAATTAATGTATGAAATTTTAAGCTGACTGAAATATTGCAATCAACGGAAGACAACCCTAGAAGTTTCTCAAAAACGCTTTTCTTATACAATAAAAATTACTCTCACCAGTTGCATTTCGCTAACCAAGTTAATATAATCACAAAATGGCAAAAATTAAATTCTACAACCAAATAAAAGTTTTATCATAAATCTGACCTGCTATTCCTCTTTGATAATGAGGGTCATCTAAAGAAGATAATCTGTTGGATTCTTAGTTTTACTTAATTTCGTTATTGTATTCTCCTACCAGTTCATATATTAATGATTCCTGATTATGATATTGATTTATATTTACCTGGTTTTTACCAGTAATTATTACGAAAAGAAGTAAATAACGGACTGTTTGGAATGAGATCTTTGTTATTAATTATATATTGAAGAATTGAACATTGAAAATGTAGTTATATAAATTTTTCAAATCAAATAAGAAATTTTACACTTCATACTTTATCAAAGAAAACAAATTAACATATGTGACTTCAATTAAGAACCTAGGTGTTATTATTGCAGAACATGCAGAACATGAAAATTATTAATTTAATAAAATATAATAATTCTCTGATTACCTTGAAGCGATGATAGGGTATAACCACTTAAGTGATTGAACACGTGTATTGTGCAACTCTATTGAATACTCAGATTTCAAATTATATATAGGATTAGGATTAATTTTAATGAATAGTCTGGCTCCAATGAAGTGCCCGTCATCGTACTTGAAAAGTGCGCAAATGAACTCGCACCAGTATTTTGCAGACTTTTCAACCTGTCTTACAAGAAAGGGGTTTTCCTGCATGCTCGATGATTGCTTACGTTAGGTCTATCCAAAAAGGGAAAGAAAAATCTTCCAAATAACTATAGACCAGTCGGTTTGCTATTAGAGATATCAAAAATCACGGAGAAAGTCGTAAACCACCATATCCTCAAATATTTGAAAGGCTTCAACATCTTGAGCGATCATTAATATGGCTTTCGGAAACAAAGATCAACAGGCGACCTTCTATCGTATATCACCCATTAATGGAATAACGCAATATAGAAACATGAAGAATCAAGCGCTGTTGCGCTTGATATTTCTTAGGCCTTTGACCATGTGTAGCATGAGGGTTTGCTGCACAGACCATATACCCTAGACGGTTCACGTAGGTTACTTCACCTTGAATCCCTTTTTTAGTACCGATACAAATCTTAAGATGGCACTGTAAATTTGTTCTTTGGTTTTTTGTCACGGACCCACATATATTCTTGTGATGTATGTTAAAAATAAGAAGAAGAAGAACTTGTGCATAATTTATAAAAGATGGTCATGTGACTCATGTCACTCATGTGTTGTTGGTCTATGGTGTTGTTGTCTGACTGTGTACCCTAGTGATTATTTATTTCGTTACTTTGATTGTTTTACAATGGTTTACCACAACAAATGTTGCGTTCCTCATTGCAAAAGTATATTTAGTATAAGACATGCATTCCCTAATTCAGATAAATATATAAATATGTTCAAGAAATGGATACTGGTAATTAATAACTTGGAACTGATGGAAATGGGCCCAAAAGAAGTTTACGGTTCTAGAAGGCTGTGTGATAGTCATTTTGAGGCAAAATACATTTCTGCTTGGTCTCACAAGTTATTTGAGAACGCTGTTCCAACTCTAAAACTTCCTGATGTGTAAAAATTTTGATTCGTGAAACTTAAATGAAACAGACTTTTTTATAGGTTCAACAGGCCCAAATGATGTATATGATAAAGAAAAAGAATTCTAAGCAACCTGAACACATAATCACACAAAATGTTTAATGTTGAAATGCTCTGAATAAAAAAACTATAATAATTCAGCTGTTTTTTTTAAATCTTATTGCCCTGCCCCTACAACAGTTGTTAAGAATTTGTTCTAACTATGAATTTAACATTGTTTTTGGAAATTTCAGCGTATTGTTTAAAGTCCACACAACACTCAATGTAAAGTGTAGTTTGAGACTCTAAACAATACGCTGAAATTTCCAAAAAACATTTGAATAAAATGAATATTCCAACCATATACAACATTTGAATATCCCGCGTCCGTCATAATGGTACTGATACAAATTTTCAGATGGCGCTTTTTTATGTCTATGTTGTTTAGCATTGCGTGAACCGTCTAGGGTATATGGTCTGTGGTTTGCTGGCCAAACTTCGATGTTGTGGCCTGTCGGATCATCTTTGTGTATGGCTCTTCAGCTTCCTGAAAGAACGTTTCTTGCAAGGGGCCCTCGATAGTATCTCTCGAATACTTTCATCATCAACGCTGGTGTTCCCCAAGAATCCATATTGTCTCCAACGCTTTTATTGTTGTATATCACCAAGCGGGAGGTTGCATATCTTAATGAGGATCTAGAAGTGATTTCGAATTTGAGTGAAAGTAACCTAGTTCAATTAAATGCCACAAAAACCCAAGGATCGGTTTTCTCCAAGACAATAAATGTCTGCAAACTGGATATAATAATGTCAGGTCAGACAATTCCGCTTTCTGCTTCGTTAAATTTGTTGGGGGTTAAAATGAACACCAATATGTTTTGGCACAATCATGTCGCTGAAATTGCAAAGGCTGCTCCTCAAAAGCTTGGAACACTGTTTCGAACCAAAAAACTGTACACACCTTAACAACTTTTGATGCTTCATAAAGCTCAGATCAGACCTTATTTGGCGTATTTTTGTCATGTATGGAGCTCTGCCGCTGGAGAGCTGCGTTTATGTGGGATAAACTTCCTGAGAAAGTTTTTCCAAATGTATTTAATCTCCAGCGATTCAAATCCAACGTGAATCGCTACTTTCGCACAGGCACCGCTCTGAGAGTGCCTCAAGGATTTTCTTGATGTTTTGTTCTCAAAAAAATAGTAATAACTTCATATGCATATGTCAGTGAAGCATGTAAATGTTGCAATAAATATTTTTTTCAGTATTTTTAGATGTGATGGAAAATATATATATTTTTGATAAAACACTAACTTTCATGAAAGTTTTTATCTCTTTCATACTGGAAGTTGAAGTATATATTGAACATATGTGAACTATATTTTTGTTGCAGTTGGGATTTCTTGGTTGGAAATTCTTCAGTGATGATTTGTCGCACTACTTATATAGCCATGTGAAGGATAATTCTGATGTTGCTTGTATTTGTAAGCATGAATATATAGGCTATGAAAATATAGAGATCTTATATTACCAACAACTTCATAATGAAGAAGAAATTTAGTGTTCTATCAAAAACATATATTTTCCGTGATTATCACACTTTTCTAATAATATTGAATAAATAAATTATTGCAATATTTACATTCTTTACTGGCATATGCATATGAAGTCATCACTATGTATATAATTATTCAATCACTATATATATTATTATTCCTAACCCATTATATTATTAGAGATGAGACTAATTGGGAAGTTGGGTATGTATCACTTTGCAAATAGAAGTATGTTGGCCAAACCAAGCGAATTATCATAGCTTGATATGAGGAAAATATTCGGTTTTATAGGTCTAGCGACACTCAATATACCCAAGAAAACGGTCAACGAATAAGTATGTTATGCTTTAAAGTTTTGAGACCGTCAAATCATTGTTTTTAGGCGCCTTAGAAGATTCAGCACCAAAAAAATGTGGAATTAGAACTATGAACTGCGACAAAAGTCTCATCTCAAACAGTTTGTTGTTCAAGGTAGAAACGAGTTGAATATTAGTAATTATAATCAGGTTGTTAATAATATATGAACACGTAAACAATTTTATTCCGATGATTAAAATTTGATTAGCGAGAAAATTGCGTCGAGAGACAGTATGTATGAAAATGAATTATCTTGTTTTGAAATTGATCCCTTACCCCACCAGTAGCAGATTACTACTACAACTCCCACCATACAGAAAGTTGTCATTTTGTTGATAATGCTGGCACACTTTTCGAAATGTCTCGGCGCAAAGGGTTCAGGGTTCCAACTCAACCTTCTAAGAGGAAAAATACCAATAATGAATGAACAGGAATAGTGTTTCACGGCAAAACATCGGCTGTCTAGCAGTAAGGATGACAGTGTTCCATGAAATAACATTTTACTTCTTTCAATAATCATATTGTGTGGTGATCTTGTGAATGATGTCTGTTGATTCCATTACGAATATTTGAAATACAAACAGAATAGAGAAAAGTTTTTTTCGTATAATTCAGTGTTCATATGAAAGTATTTGTTTCGAAACAATTTTTCTTTCTTCTAATTCAATGTTTATATGAAAATAGATGTATCGAGAAGGCATATTCTTCAAGTTGCATGATATTTACATCTTTGTATAGATTTGTATTGATTGCTCCCTTCCTTTCTTTGGAATATTGCCATATTTTTTTTCAAAACGGAGAAGTATAAATCCAAAACCTTTCCTTCTCAAGAATTAATTTCTCCTAACAATGTACCCTTTCAATTTAGGAATAGTTATCTCACATCGAAGCCTTTGGTGAGTAGCACCAGCAGTACAGTCGTGACAGCCATGGGCTAACCATCCCGTAGATTCAATACTCGCTTCCAGGAACACAGAGCAGAAGTACCAACAATCAACCCATTTGAAGGTTCAAAGGCAAGATTCTAGACACAACCTGATGTTTTGCCTATTGATGACGACCGTGATGTTACCAGGGCTCCATCGAGAGATTGCTTACTGTGGGTTGTGAAATTTAACCCGAGCATACCGTCTTTTCCGCACGAAATCTCAGGGATTATATGTATCATATCTTCGTCGGGGAGGATATGCAACTCCTCCTCAGCCAGCTAAAAGATTGGTAGAAATGACAGGTCTTTCTCTCATTGGCATAGCTAGAGAAGAGACTCGCATCATGCCACCAGTAGATACAGTCAGAACACGCAGGGTGCTTTACCGAGCAAGGTCCCTGAAGCCACAAGAACTAGCTCGTTTGAATACTAAAGTTCGTGATGTTCCTGCAGAAGGAACTGTCATCTGGCTCAGTTGAATAGGATCGTCGCCATCTTTGGTGGCACCAATTGAAACATGCGCCATAAGATTAAGCTTCCAAAGTCACAGCAAATGACTAGAGTAGATGCAGAGGTTCATAATGTTCTTACAGAAAAGGTTGACATCTGGCAAGTTAATATCACCTTCTTCAAGTCGTTCAAGTACTCTCCTAGCTGGAAAGGAACAGTTGAATGACAAATGCACAAGGTGAAAGCTAAGATGAAGTCGGTGAGGCAACTCGCGTCTCATATCCAATATGTTAAGGACTATGGGGCTGTAAGTAAGTCTTTCACTTCTGTTTCATACTGTTATGCCTCTGGCAGTTATTCTATTTTCGGCTCTATCAAATGGAGTTTCCAAAAGTTTTGTCATTCTACATATTTATTCATAACATATAGTTCATGTCTTTCTAAGAATTTTTGAAGCTCTTTGTTGGTGTAGAAAAAAATTCATTTTCCTTGTGACCTCCACCCAAACGTTATATTGTAAACTTTCAAAGAATTAACAAAATTTTATAAAGAATAGATCTTAAAACTCGAGGCATCATGAGGTTTTAACTGAATTCTTTTCATGGTCTGCTCATGAAGACGATCCTAATGGAATTGTCAGAAAACTCAAATCACGAATAATAAAATCGAGGATTACAACGGAGGACGATTATTACGAAATATCTCTACAGCTTTTATTTTTATAGTTGTCAACTATAGCCTACATAACCGTGTGCGATTCAAAATTCATTTGTCAAACTCATCATTATGAAATGGAAAAATCAGAAGTATCATACACAATTCGAGTGGACGTTCTATTATCTGTATAGAGTCAATATTCATATAAAGATCTACGAAAAAGCTAAATATTCTGCATCTGATGAATGCCGGCTCACAACTCGAGAAAAGTGAACTTTCACCCCGATTTCGCACGAAAAATGTCACTCTGATTATTCTGTTTTGAGAGTTCCACCGAAAATTCATGTATTTGTCAGGGAATAACAATCAGTCATCCTCAAAACTTTCTTCCGAATCGTAATGTGATTATAATTACAAGGCCTGATAACGCAGATTGAAGTCGACCGGACCGCCCACAAAAATCAAAAATCCTTACGCTGATGATGCCCTTAGGGCAGATAAGTTATAAATTGACAAAGCAACGAATCACTCTAGCATATAGCCAGTGGTGCGCATGGTTTTACATGGAGGGAAGGATGAACGAAATCAAAGACTGATTGTCTTCTTTACTTTAACCGTTTATTAAAATTGAATTATGCTGGTTAGCTGATCTTTTGTAGGAAAAATTTATAATGTGGCCTGAGTTTTGGTATATGTTCAGTGATATTCATTATAGTTCTTATGCTACATAATTCTGATTGAGACGTTGATTGGAAGAAGATGATTTCAAATGTCGTCATTTCAAGGAGAATATCTTATGGAGATTCGAATTGAGCAAATTGTGTTATGAATGGTGCTCAATATAACAATGAAATGAACAAAATAGAAAAGTATTAAATTACATTAAAATTGTAGTTTAATCAGTTGAACGTAATGTATACGTAATGAATAGTAATGGGAATTTTCCGTCCCATAGGAAACCATACCTGAAATGTACAAGAATATATGTATGCTCCCTGACTAACTATATTTACCATTCACCTTGCATTTTTTTACTATCGCTGACGCTTGGAAATTCGAAATTCCTCGCTAGGTTGTACATTCGCCCATCATTTTACAGCGGTTGTCGGCCTTATTCTCATACCTTTTCATGAATATTTATTGCATAGATTGTTATCCATCACTTCCAGAAGGTTCACTTACATTTTAGAACCATATCACCTGGAAAACAATATTAGTTAGCATTGGGTTTCTGAATGCTGATTGATATTGTCGGTTAATATTCTGCATGGTATGAATGTTCAAATATTCGTACTGAATAGGAAAGATGTGACAATTTACCTTATATGTTTTATTCCATGGCATGAATAAGGATCGGTAAATAGTTGCAAATATATTGCAGTCGATATTTTGTAAACATTCAATAACCAGGTTAAGAGTCAGCTGTTGGTTGACAGCTGCCCGTTTCTGCCGAGTGTTCGTAGAGCCGCACCAGCGATCTGCTCCGAACTGGTTCTGTGATTGTTTACGAGTGTGGGATTGAGTGGTTATTTATGTTGTCAAGGATTGATTTAGGGTTGCATTGTTTTGAGAAGGAGTTTTTGATGGGGCATGGATTTGTTGATGAGGTTTTGAGTGATTCTAGTGGAATTGATAGTTTTATGAAGTTGTGCGCAGCGCCCTCTAGGTGTTTGTAGCGTAGATAGGACACTGTGGCAACAACTGGTGAGCTGCCAGATAGGTGTCGATGTCTGTCAGTGGTGTCAGTTCCGAGGATTTCCATTTTTACCTTTGTTGAGGTCGGTTGTGAGTTCAAGAGTACCATCTGACTGTCTTGTAGGATATTTTTGGTTGTATTTTTGCCATCTTTCACGGGGATTATTTCTACTCTACAAGTCAGGATTGTGTAGTGGAAGACTGATTGGTCATTGTGTTGTGTATATTTGCAGTCTGACACTTAATCTCTTTTGAGGATTTGTGGTGGTTACCAAACTCGCCGTGCTCAATTGAAGGACGAACGAAATCAGGTATGTCTGACTTACTATCGCATCTTTTATATGATCATAGCTATGGTAGCATGTCTTCAATTCTACAGCCTTCGTTTCTCGTCCTTAGATTTGTTAGAAACAGAAGGCCCTTTGTCACTCATCAAGTCCCAGTAGGACTTCCGTGCAGAGCACCTCACACGAAGAAACGTATGGAAAACCTCCTGGCCAGGGTAAGAATTGTACCTTTTGATTTGGTTTTAGGTATTTTAGTGATTTTTGATTTCATCGTTGTCATT
>WOGM01000483.1:0-12573 GCA_015342125.1 Leptinotarsa haldemani | reverse complement strand
TTACACTCACCCTCCCTACTCTACAGATACAGAATTTCACACATTCATCGACAAGTCTTAATGCAATACTTATTATAAATTGAAATTTGGGATACTGATTTTTACCTGTAGGTCCAGTATCTTTTGTTGTTCCTGATGATGTCACACCTAAAGAAATATATGTAAATACACTTATTGAGTTGAAGACAGTGGATAACTTACATGAATCTATATATGAAAATATAACTGAGTGGATGAGTTTTATAGATGAATAATTTTACATATTCATCGACAAGTGTTGAAAATACATACAATACTTAATATAAATTGAAGTTTGGGATATTGATTTTTACCTGTAGGTCCAGTAACTTTTGTTGATCCTGATGATGTCACACCTAGAGAAATATTTGAAAATACAATTGTTTAATTGAAAACACTCCATGACTTGAATATATAAAATGAACGAATGATAACTTTATAACTGAATGATTTCACACATTTATCGAGAACTCATAAAAATTTAATATATAGTATAAATTTACGATATTGATTTTTACCTGTAGGTTCAGTAACTTTTGTTGGTCCTGATGATGTCACACCTGAAAAAATACTTGTAAATAAAATTAAGTAAACTCTGTGAATTATGAAGTTCACAGAAAATCTTTAAGACTACAGTAACAAATATTTCCTGAACTCAATTGATCTTTAAATATTCGAAACATTTCTTAAAAATGATGTGGAAATATATTGATATAAATTGAAAGGGTTATATTTTTAGGAGAGATTAATTTTTGAGAAAAAGGGTTTTGGCTTTCTACTTCTAAAAAAAAGGAAGAGAGCAATTGATTCCAAAATAAACTCTACAAAGATGTGTAGATCGTGCAAAGAAATAACTTTCAGACACAAACTGGAGAGGGCTTTTTCTTCCAGGAAAGGTTTGTAAATATAGTTGAGCCCATGAACTATATGAGTGATGAAATTGATTGAAAAGTCAAAAAACGCAATGGTTCATATTTGTTGATTACAACATTTTTAATTGAATGGAGAAATAATACATGAATAATGATGGATAGGTTATTCAAAAATAATTTATTTCATTATGAAATACCAAAAAGGAGATGACAATTAAAGATTGAAGGTAACGTTTTTTTTAAGCGAATAAGTGAAAACTTCATATTAACTATCAGTGTTCTATTGTGATTTGATTTAGTGTAATGTTGTTAGAATCGTATTAACTAAAAATCAGAGAATGCGGTTGTTGTAAATTGCAGACAATCTGCAATAATGATAATGCATTGAATTTGCAACCATGTAAGACTTCCGAAACTTCAATTTTTCCTGATAGGACCATGTTTTTGTTGCAAGTTGTATTCGCATAATCGATTAAGGTTCTTCAAATTACAAAATAATCATAAAAATTCTAATTCTTTGTTGCAATCGACAAAAATATTGGATTTACAACTTCATAGGCAGAAGGAAAATTGTATTTATTTACACATATCAATTATTTTGCATTTTGAATCCTCAAAAAAATTGCAAACGTTCTTCTAGCTGCACTGAGCCCTGTTACTCCTTATTTTACGTGATGCAAAAGATTTGCAACCGTCATCAAGAAACAACTTACAGAACATTCGTTGATTTTCAACTTGTGTATACTGCTTGTACCGTCTATGTAGTCTAGTCGCTACAAAATATATAATAATACTATTTGTAGCAAAATTATATATTTAAGGATACTACTTTTTCGAGCTGAATTATTGATTTTCATTGTAATCCAAGCAGAAAAATTCAAATGTTTTCTTATTATATTCTTCGTGGGACAACAGGTAATTAAAGAAAAAGTCACAAGAAAAATTTGTAGAGCACTACAAACTATCTAATGCAGACGCTGTGCTGCAATATGGTAAGTACGAAATGAAAAGCTATATATTAATCAAAAATCAGTTTTGCTCTATTTCAACTTAAAAAAACTATTTCAACTATTGCAGAAAGTTAAAGGCCTAGGAGCGTACTTTCCTAAAGAATATAATTTTTTCCTATGACATACTGATTTTGATATACTATAGTACTTTTCATTTTTGTAATCTGGTAGGAAAATATTTATGAATATTAGTTTTTTTTCAATTTTTGATAAAGCAGTATTGATAGTGTGATAAATTATTAAAAAATTAAAGTATTTGAGTATTTCTTATAAATTTACGAGTCCCGGGGTTCCATATTATAAAATAGTAAGAAATTAATTTAACTCCCCCTACTGAATTGTTGACTTTATTTGGAAATCAAATACTTCTTTCAAGCGTGCAAATTTCTGCTAAATGAAAACGTCTATATTTGTAACCACAAAGGAAATCTTTTGTATTTTTTTCGAAATGTATTCTGAGGAGAAACAAGTTTGAATAAAAAAGAAAACTTTCCGTTTGACATCGAATCATGCATTCATATGCAGAAACATACAATTCTTTCATTTTTCGACTTTTTTGAATAGTGTAGTAGTGTAGTAGTGATATAATTACATTTATGTGTGAAACGGATATTTGTTTTTTTTATTTACAAATTTATTATGGGATCTCAATGGTTTTTCCTTCAACTTCAGTGTTTGCATTTTTTCGCACAAAAAATACAAAATTAATTCAATTCAGATTTTTAATACTTTCCCTTAAAAAAGGTGACGAAATCAGACTGAGCATCATTTGAACGTATTGTTTTACTTGACCGTCGTTTCAAATTTGCCTTTATTATACAATTTTCAAAAAGCAGTTTACGTTTCAGACGTTACCATAAATGTGAAGTAACCTCTGATAGGTAATTATACCTGTAGATTACTACAATATTACACTGAGAAAAATGTTCTTGAGTCGCTTTAATCGATTTTCTCCGCTATTTGCGAACCCTGTTATGTTCAATTATATCTTAATTAATTTATGATGAAAAGGCTATTGCAATCGATATTTGAATCAATATTATGTTGGGATAGTTCTTCACATAGAAATCAAATGAACTTATTTTTATTTTGACTATTTCCTAATTTTTTCTCTCTGTTTGTTTTTAGCGGCATGTGAATTAATGATCGATTGACTTCTCTCAGATGTTTCAGATCCTTCATCAATATGAGTATATCCATACAAAAAATAACATTGGTGCTGCAATTATTAAATAAATATGTAATGTACCGTCCAATACGAAGACTTTTTTCAAAAAAGCCAAGCAAAACTTATTTTTAAAGTAAATGTCATTCATATTGTTTAACAATATGAACACTCCTGCCTCCATCCGCCTGATCATCTAATTTATTTTTGATGACTGGATTTATTATTATTATTATATTATTATTTCAAATAATATAAGAAAACAAAAATTTAAAACAGTCAACAGGATCAGAGCTATTTCTGAGGACTCTGGAAAAAAATATTCTATTGATTGAACTACCTGTGCTATGTGGGTAAATACAACGTTACGGAATATATCTACTTCATATAGAGAAATTCATGTTGAATACAATAGGTGATATTTTTATAGTACCATATATAGTTATTACAACTACCTAAATTGTTAACAACTTTTTGAAAACGACTTCTAAATAATAAAAGTAATGGCTTATCTTATATTTTTTATAGTTCTCGAGATACTTCACTTTTCACCTAACTAAAGAACATGATTTGACTAGCAAATTTTCCAGAAATGATGGCTTATATTAAAAGTATAGGACCTTTTCTTCAAATAATTTGATAGTTTACAAAAGGGGTGATAACTTATATCGTAAGTTTGATAGTGTTGGAAAAGTTTTCTGTAACTTTGACTTCCATAAAAAAAATCTCATAAAAAGACATCCCTTTCAATATAGAAAAAATGTTTCACTCGAACTTCTTCATTTGCTGATTGTTATGTTAAAATGGACATCACGTTGAAAACTCAACGGACTCCAACTTTCTCAGCAGCGAAATATCACTGAAAGGTAGGAAGGAAGATTATATTTTCAAAATTGTCTACATATATGTTAACACAGATCGTCAATAATAGGAACGACTTCTAGATTTTTGCTGAAAAGAGACAGCATTCAGTATAAAATACTGATTAGATGTTTTTTTTATTTCCTAAACCTAATTTTGAATACTGATTTTTTGTGGTACTTACCTGTGGTTGGTGTAGAGCCATTTGTTGTACCACCTGGTTCGGAAGCTACAAAAATATTCAGAATTGAATGAGTGAACTTTATAACACCTTATAGGCTAAAAAGTACTTACGTTTACATGTTATATGACAATGGCCGCCTTTGGCTCGGGTGCTTATGTGTCGAAAATTGGTACCTAGAAAATGTTGCTTGGAAACTAAACATAACTACATGCACTAATATTACATTAGAATAATGATATGATATTTGATTATAACATATATTCAACAAAATACAAATTACTCGATATATCCCATGAGCATTGACAATAGAGATAAAAATTCGTATTTTCGTTGTCTTTCCCTTATTATTTACGAATATAACTACTCGTTATATAAAAGAGAAATAATCGTGAAGAAGTACTTACTAATTATATTCTTTCTAGCATCTATTTAGCAGTGGAGATAGTGGTGACTTTGTAAAATATTGTGGAACATTCCACCCAATAGAAGGGAAATGATTCATCATGAACATTTTATATTGTTGATTATTTACAAATAACGTTTTGATAAAATTTCATTTTATAATAAAAAAAATAACATAATTTTTATTCAATTTTAATGTTATAATGAATTATATGTTATTATACATATTACGTCGAAAAAATAAATAAAAAGTCACTTATGCAAATGAACATATTAGGTATAATTATTGATCGCTAACAAAATCATTGATAAATATATTTATATGTATATAACGAATTTTCATTTCGAATGAGTTTCTCTCATTTGTACAGTCGAAAAAGTGAACTTTGATTTTGATGTCTTCTAAATCTTTATGTTTAATTAGTTAGCATCTTTCCATGATTGCCCAAGATATAGTAGAGAAGCAGCTATTCTAATGGTAGTTAATACAATTTACAAAATCAAAAATTATTTTTTGCGGGAACTGATGTTATTCGTTCTACAATTTAAATTATATTTCAAAATTATAACATACTCTAGTTTCAAGAGGTTAGACGAGTTACAACTTGTATATTTAGCATTTATACAGATAAATGAATAAGCAATTTATTGAATTTACTTTAAAACTAACTCTGAATATTGGATCAGTGGACGAAATCTGAAATTTGAAAGTTTTATTACCGTTCAGACTCGAAACTACTTGTAGTATAATGAGTAGTATAAGTCTGCATTTAAATTTGTTAAATGATGATGAACAATGAAAGTACCTATTCAGACTTGAAAATAATTTAATTTTTTTTTGAAATGTCATGAGAAATGAAAGATTGACAAATTCATTTTTTTCCTAGGGATGTGAACGGTCATATTCCGATAAAAGAAAAGTATTCTGATTTTGTTAAATGTGTATATATTGTAGACGAAGGCATGCTAATTTGACATGAAGTAATACTTCAGAGGTTTTATACATTTTTTTCATGGAAATTATTGAATAAAACTAATAATAAATAATTTTCCAATATATAATAATAATATTGCTGGTACTGTCACTAATAAAAATGTTATTGTTTCACTGCTTTGATTTTTTCAGATTCTGTTTTCTTTATGTTTTAGGTACGATGAAAATTTCCAAAATTTCAGGTAAACTGGGAATATTTCTACTCTATAAGTCTGTATAAATATGATATAATATTATAACTGAAACAATTACATATGTGTGTACCTGTTAGAAAAAAGTGACTTACCTGCAAAGGAAACCGATGAATGAATTAAAAAACAGAAAACGAACGCTACCCTAATTTCCATGTTGGTTTGCTCTGAGCTAACTTCTTTCCAGTTAGCAGCAGGAATTAGATAGTAACTGTCTTTGTTAATCCAGTAGTTTTATACCTTGTTTTGGAATGTTAGTTATCAATTTTTAATCATTCTTGAGATATTTCATATTTAAATTCGTAGTGTTTCAGGTATACGAGGGTAGAAATATCATAACAATTTGGAATACATAATTCATCTACCATTATGGAAAGTAACGAAAAACGTTTTCAAAATTTAGGTACAATTTTTTTTTCCGAAATAGACTATTTCAGTTTTTTTATGGATATGCACAAGTCTTATCGGAAAAATCCTTCTGTTAACTAAATGGAAGAATCCTCAAAAAGTGTAGTTCGATGTGTATTGAGTTGACCTCGAAGTAGTAGGCAGCCGTATTTACTAAGTATTTCTGATATATACATTGCAATGGAGAATCAAGCGGGCTGAGTGAAAACTTCACGCGATAGTACAAAGGTTGTGATTTTTTCTCATGGCTCGTTTAGGGGCGGAGTGCCGTATACAGAGTGTATCAACGACAAGTGGGTGGACGATAGCTGACATTGTGAAGATATCAAAAGAACGTGTTGGCCTCATATTGGATGAGCTACTGACTATGAGAAAGCTCTGTTGAAAGTGGGTGTCGCGCGAGATCACTGTTGACCAAAAACAAAAACGACCTAATGATTGTGAGCAGTGTTAGGCCATGTTTAAACATAACAAATTGAAATTTTTGCATCAATATGTGACAATGGAAGAAACATGGATCCATCACTTCACTCCGGAATCAAAACGATAGTCATCTGAGTGGAGAGCAACTGGTGAAACTCGTCCAAATCATCCGAAAGCACAACAATCAGCTGGAAAGGATATGCCCTCGGTATTTTGGATGTGCGGGGTGTAATATTCCTTGACTTTCTTGAGATGGGAAATATCATCAACAGTGAATATTACAAAGCGTTATTGGAGTGTTTGAAAGTCGAAATTTCAAAGAAATGACCGCATGTGGCAAAAAAACTATGTTTCATAAAGACAACGCGCCGTGCCACATTTCAATCAAAATAATGGCAAAACTTCCACATTCACCGTATTCGCCAGATTTGCCTTCCAGCGACTACTGGCTGTTCGCAGACCTCAAAAAAATGCTCACCGATAAGGAATTTTGCTCGAATGAAGAGATTATTGCTGAAACTGAGGCCTATTTTGGGGCAAAAGATAAATCGTTCTACAAAAGTGGTATTGAAATGTTAGGCGGCGCTGGAATAACTGTGTGGCTCTTGATGGAGATTATGTTATTGAATAAAACAAATTCTGAACAAAAAAAATATGTGGTCTTTTTTGGGCCCTTTTTTAGGCAACTTTAATGGCAAGGTAAATATCCATAATACTCTAGGTACTCAACAGAAAACCCATATTGGACGAGAGGCGTACAGATGGTTTATAAATGTTTGGGAGGGCATAAATGCAAGTCATAGTACCATATTTCTGTGATGATTATCTGACTGGAGAAATTCATAGATGTTTCCTTCTAAATGATTTATCAAATTTGTACCAATGTACCGATTGACACAAGACATAGCTTTTATTACCCACATGATGAGGATATGTTAAAAAAAGATGTCTATCGAGAAAAACCATCACACCAGAAGACATGAAAAATAGGATAAAATAAGTTATTCGCTCTATTACAAGGCCAACTTTAATTGAAACTCCAAGGAATATTGTTGATATGCTATTGATATTGAATTGAAGTGGTTATATTTTTTAGGAGTGAGATTTTTTTTCTTTCGTGTAATTCAATGTTTATATGAAAGTAGCTGTTTCAGGAGGGCTTTCTTTCAGTTTGTGTCTGAAAGTTGCTTCTCTGCATGATCTACACATCCATGTATAGAGTTACTTATTTTAAAATTGATTACTTCCTTCCTTTCTTTTGGAAGATTCCCATATATTTTTGTATCAAGATGGAGTAGTAGAAAGCCAATAACTTTCTTTTCCAAAAATTAATCACTCCTAAAAATATAATCCCTTCAATTCATATATTTCATATTCTTTTTCTTTCATACCAAATTTTCATTTCATTATTTACGAATTCTCCATTATCACACCCTCAGACCTTAGATATTGGCAACATTGTTAATGTCGTAGTGATGGCTGTCAATGATGTAGGACAACACTTATTCTTTTTGAATGTATCATATGTGTATCTCATGTATCTGATGATCTGTTAGCGAGTTAAATTAAATTAAATATCTGAAATTTGCCTTGATTCCTCGGAATTCCTTATTCAGGGGAATTGGGAAAATTTCGGATATGCTGTTTGTTAGTACCTCGTCCACTAGATGGATTAAATCAAACATGAAAGTAAGTCTGGAAGCTTTATTCAAATAAAGTAAAACAACAAAATCATAGAACAAAACATCATATTTTAATATATAAAATAATTGTTTGTCTTTCCATTTTTGCATACGAAAACAACATTGTTCATTTATTTTTCAGATATGAAAATTTGGTGACGAATAGTTGAGTTTTTGTTGATGAAATTTCTATTATTCTTAGAAAGGACGAAGTGATTCTAAATATGGTCTGAATATTGGTTGGGAGAGTACAAACGTTATTATTAACATTTATGCGTTTCCACTCTCTTGAAATCACTAAATTCACAAGTGAAAAGTCATATATGTCAAGTAATGATTCTAGTTCGTTACATACCTACTTTGTTCCACCATTCGATATCATTTGAGAAAGAGCTCTCCTCTTAATCTTTCCAGTGACAGTTTTCTCTAGTTCCTCAATAATTCGAACACCATGGCGCAACTTTTGGCTATCAGCTACCTTTGAATTGAAAAATAATTCAATGTCTTCAGATGTAACGTCATCATGACCCTCGAAGAGAACCACAA
Organism: Leptinotarsa haldemani; assembly: GCA_015342125.1. Taxonomy (NCBI): domain Eukaryota; kingdom Metazoa; phylum Arthropoda; class Insecta; order Coleoptera; family Chrysomelidae; genus Leptinotarsa; species Leptinotarsa haldemani. The sequence goes on along the minus strand of WOGM01000483.1, from coordinate 3,817 downwards.
GACCCATTGGATGGTCTCCATCAATTTCATGATGAATTGCTATAATAGCAGCTTCTTTGACTGCTGGATGTGTGAGCAAAACTTCTTCAAGCATTGCTGGAAGTATGTGCCACCCTCTATACTTGAAAATTTCCTTTATTCTGTCAATAACATAAAAACATTTTTCCTCATCGTACCGAACGATATCACCTGTTTTTAGGTAACCTTCTTCGTCGAAGGCTGAAGAACTATCCATTTTGTAGTAGCCGTTCATGACTTTTTCACTTTTGAGTCTGAGCTCACCTTCTTGATTGGGTCCTAGAGGCTTCCCAGTGTCTAAATCGACAACCTGAAATAGACGGTCATCAATAGATGTGATGAACTGATCGCTGTCAATATGTCTATTCATTCGCGCTAGTCTCATAACGGCTTAATCAATTTTGATACAATTTTCACTAACCAAGACAAATATATCTCAGTTTCATACCACCAATATACGAAGAACTTTATAGAGATTTTCAAAGAACTGGGTAGGAAGGTGGTATTTGAAATAAGTCATACACTACAGAGCCTTCTAAGAAATCCAAAGGACAATGTCGATAATTCGGAAAAGTCTGGAATTTACGAAATTAAATGTAAGGACTGAGATGCAAAATATTATGGACAGACTGAAAGATCTATTGAAATTAGATATAAGGAACACTTGGCACACCTGAAGTATGAAAGACCAGAAAAATCAGCAGTCGCCCATCATATTTTGCAACAGAACCATTCGATAGACTTTACTTCATTATGATTAGTTGGACAAGTTAACAATAACAGGCATCTATATGCCAATAATAGTGACAGCATACTATATAGCTTGTTGAAATAATATTTTATTATCAGATTTACCTGACTGTTAGATAAGGCAATATTGCAAAATTAATTAAGACTAGTAGATAAGGCAACATGTAAAATTTATTTGAGATAATCAAGACGCAGGTACTTAGCCGGGGTATCAAGATATAAAGGAGGACAATATTATTCGTAATTTAGTCAATCAACTAAAAGGGTAAGGGAGCTGGGCTCCAACCTGTCTGAACTCAAGATGGCTGTCGTGTAATTTAGTTTAGTCTTTCTCATGAAAATGATCACTTGGTAATTGAAATATGTGTCGAGGAGTTGAACATAACTGTTTGGTGTTGGGATTAACCTCCAAAAATATTGAAATAAGATTCATCAAAAGGTGGTAGGTAATTTTTTTAGTATACTATCATGTACAAGATAGGCTTCTGAATCACTTTTGATAAAGAAATTACTCAGGTTATTAACATCGTGAAAAGAATGAGTGATACAATTTTCACTATTTCTAATGTGGGAGTAATCAAGAACTTAAAAAATTCTTGAGATTTAATTTAGTTGCCATACATACAATAATTCCTTATTTCGTATTCTGATTCAATGAAGCCTCAGTTTTTAATATTCCATATTTGACATATTTTATGTCTCTCGACTTCATCATTATTTTTGAATCCAGTCAACCAGGGTGTAAGGAGCTTAGAGAATTCTCACTCAACTTGAAAGAGCCTTAATATCATATATCAAATGGTGGGTATCACTGAATAATTTTATCAGTCGAAAGAATAAACGTTGTTTGGAAAGAATCGTAGTTGTAACTAAAAAATCTGTTTCGCTTGTTGAAGTAGGTGAATGTGAATGGGCTTGTTTCATGATCTCTGGTTTATAGTTCACTTGATGGAAATTCCAAATTGAGAAACAGTGCACTTTCTTTCGGCTCTCTAAGTACTGTAGTTTTCGCGTAATCAATTATTAAAAATCAAATGTGGTGGACCAGTGACGTCAGGGGCCTATACCCGCTTCTTGTAAGATTGACCAATAGGAACAATAGAAATAATCAACATTGCCAAATCGTAAAAGTCAGGAAGAATTTAATTATCAGTTAACTTACGGAAGTGTATATGAACCCGTTAACGTATCAAATGATGAGAAATTCTCAACATGGAATAACATGTAATGTAAATCAGTACACAAAGTCTTGGAAGAGTAGAAGTATTGTATAATAGTTTTTTCTATTCAATACTTTCACCCATTTTTGTTCTCATCATTTTATGCTTTGGGAACCTAAACTCATTATATGAAATAACTCACCTGTAAACCAATGCGCTTTCTGTTATCTTGTGCCTTTCCGCATAATTAAAATCAGCACAAGAATGCACAATAATAACATTCAAATATATCTCTAAAACACTTGTAAAACACACACAAACTAAACTCGATGATAAAACGAATTGTTCCTACGCGAGCTGTCAGCTAAGAAACGTTGAAACTCGATGTTGCAAAAACAAGCAGAATGCATCCGATATGATTTACATTTTGAATGCCGAATAAACCAAACCAAATGAGGAAATGAACGATCAATTGAAATTTTCTGAAGTTATTCATTAATTTTTTTAAATAATAAAGCCAGCAAACAAATAAATATACAATAATAAGATCGCCCGAATCCACGAATTAAGCATAAAAATGGACAAGAATATTTGCCTTGATAACTGATATAGTACAAGTTATATCTAAATATGATTTTAAATGGAATTTAACGAGCTGTATTTTCAAATGGTTGTCGATGCTCATGAACCCTAATAAAATAAATCAATTATGCGTTCATGCCACCCACCAAAAATAAGACATTCAACGTTACTGGTATATTAGCCATATTGTCATCCAGCGCCCTCTGTAGTGTATGCGACAATATTATCTTTCTAATGTCAATGGTTTCCACACATCACTTCATATTTTTGTTAAAATAATTTCAAAACCGATAAGGCTTGATAAGTATAATATACCCCTAACTCAATCACTCTATAAGCAAATCAGTATCATTTTCCATAGCATGAAACAAGTCCATTAGATAAAGTGGTTCCCGAGATTTTCCTGAAAAATTGTCGATGAAATTCATTCCTGTTCATCGTGTTTCATTGATATTCCATGATTTACAGAATCCACAGTTAAATTCCTTCCTTTTCCAGGTTGTGGATACTCCTTGGACTCAATTTGGGAACACCAGCTGATAACTTACCATCCATTAGAAACCTCCGATGACCTTCAGGCAAAAATAATAATGTCATATCCCAAACAGTTACCATCCAATCCCAAAGGCGTTAATGTCATTCTCTTTTTTCACTCAGCTGAAGCTAAAAAGCCTACAAAAATATATTAAGCGCGTATTATTTGTAAGACTATTTAACATTAGATTTTATATCGAAGCACCCAAGCTGTGAAATATCTAAAAAAATCATTGCGGAGAGTGTGACAACCTTTTGAATGGTGGTATCCTGCAATAATTTTGTCGTTACAGTTACTGCTTTTGCTGTATCGCTCGTTTCATTCCAAAAGGTATTTGTAATTTTTTATGTAGTAGAAAAAGGAATCACTTTTCTTATACAATCAGTGTAAACGGAGTGTGGCACATCGATATTCCGCTGTATTTTAGCCTAATATTTAAGTTATTTTAGTGGTAATTTTGTGAATGTTTTATTTGTTGAATTTATTATGGTTTTACTCCTGCTATATACGTGAAAAAAGTTGTTGAAAGTGTCGACTGGTATGTTGCTTTTTGACTCCTCTCTAATAAAGGCAATTTGTTATCGAATATCTCTTTTTTTTTTAATCCACTCCCACAAAGATTCGAGAAATCGATAGTTTTTAACCAGACGTAACCAGTACTCTACTATATTTATAATGGCTGTTTATATCATTGAAGAAGTTGACTACGAGATCCAAAAATTTCACCAAATCCTTTATTATACAGGGTGGACCATCGAAAACTTGACATGGA
>WOGM01000482.1:0-12604 GCA_015342125.1 Leptinotarsa haldemani | reverse complement strand
TGGAATCCTTGATTAAATTCGAAGTTGGGATGGGAAGTCTAAAGGTATAATTGCTATTGCGAGTAGCATAAGGAGTAGAAGAAAAGTTGAACTTCGACTTATGTTTATAAATAAGGCAAACTGTCTCTAAGATAAAAAGTGCAATGACTCTTAATATTTTATTGGAAGTGAACAAATTCCTGCACGATTCTCTGGGATGAATTAAAGAGCTCACAGGAAACTGAGACAAGTTCATTAACGCACTTTGTGAAAACGATGATTGATACTACATCAAGACCAGAATCTTGTTCCAAATGTAGTTTCAACAAACAGGTACATTGAAATTATTGAATGAATTAACCGAAAGCATCTAGTCTAGACACAGCTTATTCTGCGGTACAATAACAACTGTCAAGTCAACCGTAAAAACCAACTGGTCATTGGCCGGATATCCTTAGGCTGAGGTCATTAAATCGAAAAGAAGAAGAAGAACTAACTGGCCGGACATTCTCAGTTGCTCAGGCCATTGAATCGAAAAAAGAAGAAGAGACGACTGGCTGGATAGCCTTAGTTGATGAGGCCGTTGAAACGAAAAGAAGAAGAATAAAACTGGCCGGATAGCCGTAGTTAATGAGGCCATTTAATCGAGAAGAAGAAGAATTTGACAATAGATGTAACCATACTTTTTTGTTTATGTAATATTTTGATAAAAAATAAATCATTCAACATTCAACTGAGAAGCAATGGCATTATTCAGATTTCTGTGGCTACGAAGGCTCATTAGAAGCAATACAAATCCCATTCCCATGGACAAAGCAGCCACATGGAAAAAAAGACTCTCCCTAGCATACATGTTGCTCTCTTGGAATGCTTTCGGATTGGTAGCATATTTGTGCTACACCGGCAAAAGCGACTGGGCCAAATATTACGGCCTCAAATCCGAAGAGGAACTGAACATGTCGCCAGGTTCGTTAGAAACGTGATACAAAAGGGTGAATATTCGATATTCGGGTTCAGGCTAGTTTTTGTCAAAAATGGTGTTTGCTATCCATACAATATTGCTTATCTCAACTGTTTACTAGACACCTTTTCATTATGTATGTGTTAGATGTATAAGTGTATGGAGTAGAGTACTTTATGAGAACATTTTACATACTATGGTATATTTATAGCCATCACAAAAAAAGAAATCCTTGCTCGAAGTTACAAAGATGAAATTCATCCAATAAAAAAATTTAATATTAGAATTTCTATGATTATTATCAGGATATGACTAAAGATGACAAGTTGAGATTTTTCTGAATACTAGCATGAGCCGGAAAAATATTTACTCTGAAATAAAACGCAAAGTAAAAATAAAGCAGTCTATATTAAAAATAATTTTTACAGCATATCAGTGGGCCAAAACACTGGGGATCAAAAACCCGAACGTGTACAGGATCCAAGGATTTCACATTCAAAAAGTCGAGGAAAATACGAAGGAAACGGAAGAGCAGACAGCTTGAAATAAGTTACTAAACTTAATAATCACATTTCTGATATCGAATTCAGAAGCTAGCACATAGAAATGTACATATATATCGGTTCATAGTTTTCGCAATGAAGGTTAAAAAAAAAATTAAAATTTTCTTCAACGTGTCTTTTTCAAAACATCCCAACATAAAAGGACTCCTCAAATTCTAAATACTAGCCCAGAATCGGTTTTGAATAGCCGGAACATTCTCCAGCAGTCCCTCACAGCCTCAGGTATTGTTCCGACCGACTCCAAATTTCTCCATTTCCACCATAAGCGCAGATCTAACAAAAAAATAGTTTTGAAACGTAACATTTCCAAGAAACTTGCTGTGACTCACCTGTAAGATTCATATCTCATAACAATATTTTGCAACTCTTGTTTGTACAACCTTGTGAGCATCGCGTTATAGCATTCAAGCTCTGACAGGCGGAACATGTCCCACCTTAATTTGTGGTCCAGTTCTGGACTAGCTGAAAGTTGAAGGACAAATAATGATTAGGATGATATATTAGCAAATGATGAGATGGTTAATTTACTTTCCTTTACTTTGCTCAATATTTGAAATGTTCATAACCGAAAAAAGGAAGCCACCCAGATAGCTTCTCATTTGGTTCTTGGCTGAACCAAGTTTCCACATAACATAATTTTACAGTATTCCTCATTGTATCAATTGTAAGTTTCAAGAATGTTTTATTTGTATATTGGTCTTTTTTCACAATCAACTGTTGAAAAAATAGTGTGTGCCTCAGGGCACTAATCTCGGCCCTTTGCTACTTACTCTTGAAGTATACGTTGAGCCAATGTGGGATTTCCTCCAGCAGGTAAGGATTAGCAGGAACTAGAACGCTATGAGGCTGATAATGGGAAGGTTTTGGCGGGATGTACCTCTGGTATGACTCTGGAGTGTAATTGAAACATGGCACTAGGCAAGGGTGTTCGTACTGGGCACGCCTCGTAATGTGGCTGAAAAAAAAAGAATTAACAAATCACTCAAATGGATTCTCCAAAGAAATATCAATTTTTTAGCTGTTGTACCTACTTTACATAGTAAACTCCATACACGGGAGACTGAATACACTGCCAACCGGTTGGAAGACCCTCCCTCTCAAGGGGGTGCGACCAGTGCGTTGTTTTCGTGTTGTGGTCAATGTAATACTTTCGCCCACGCAAGGTATAGTCGACAGACCAACCAGGAGGAAGCGGCAACTCCTCGGATTGTTCTGAAAAAAAACGTATAAATCAGAATCAACTTCATATAAGTCTTCTGTGTACAGAAACCTCTAGACCTACTTACCTTGGGTGTTTTCCGTCCTCCTCAAACTCAGCCTCGACTGATGTGCCAAGGAATCTGCATAGGAGGTGTTTTGATTCGGGTCTCTGAACTGTTCAAAATTCGTGTTGCTATATATGGGTGTGATGTCTTGGCCGGGCCCGGCGACCGAGTTTTTACTTGTGTTTTGGTATATGGGGGAGTTGGTGCGGTTATACCCCGAGTCTCTATAAGAGCTGGTATTTTCTTGAGTTAGGGGATAAATCTGGTCTATTTCCACGTAGTTGGCATTGCTCTGAAAAGAGAATAAAGTTATTGTTGCTTTCGTAAGGGAAAATAACTTACAGCCAAGTTATCGTTGTAGGAACTTCCCAGGGGATGATTTATATAAATGGGTTGAGGAGAATTCACACCTATATGGTTAAAGTTGGGTGTCAATGCCGCATTGTTTTCCGAGGACACTCCAACAGAGAGATTAGCAAATCTGGAAAATTAAAATTATTTGTAGGGATAGAACAAGCACAAATAACTCGATATTCAATAGTTACCTCGTAGCTAAATCTGGCACTGAGGCACTTGGCGTGTACTTCCCTTCATGGGCTCCCAAGCCAACGTCACTGATTAACGTTTTCTGGTTGCCGAACTTCTGAACAGTATTTTGAGACGAAGCAGGTACTGCTCCGTTAGGGGTTATTGATGATCTATTTTGATTCGAATAACGTCTCTTTGGCTCTGTTGTCCACACATTGATAACTATAAGTAAAATTATCTCTATGAGAGATTGAAACAGTATTACTGTAAAGTACTGTGGTTCCACCAAAGTTTATCGCACCTAACGACTAGTTTAAGGTCTTACTTACTTGGCATCTCTGGAGGGGTGTCTTTCTTGACATATTTTCCTACAACCCCTTCCTTGATTGTTCGTAAATCTTTATTTTTTCGTGACAACATTTCGTAGACTAATATGGTCTCAGTAATAGCACTGGGACATCGCTCAATATGGCACTAGTGGTTCAAATTTCCACAAACAATGACGAATTCTAAGAAACTGAGTCATGTGTTATTTGACTCTTTTTTTTATATATTCCTATTATGTCTTCTCTAATGCGTTGAGTAGATGATATAAAAAAATTGTCATTTTGAGTACAATTTAACAAATTACAGCAAAGATTCGGTTAGATTTTTGAACATGAATTTTCATTGTTTACGAAATGTCATATACTGGACTGTCATTTCAATATTTTTTATAACCCCTAAAAAACATTCCTACTTCTTTTTGTAGACGGAAGTTCACTTTATTTCCATACAAATTCTGTCAAAAATAAAACAAGTCAAACGGTAAAACAAAGACCTGTCTGCTGTCTTTTAGGTTTCTGGAGGTTCAGGTGTGCGAAAATATTCTCTTTCGCTCATTCTTCAGTTCCTCAACATAGTAATTGCATTAAAAACATTACAATTACAAATTTACATTTGAAAAATGACAGCAAAACTCGAAACAATAAGTATGTTTCGTATTCAGTTATATGAATCTCAGGGACCTTTAAGGTATTGTCAAAAACAATATAAAAATCTAGGCTTTCATGGCCGGAGTCCTCGCACGAATTGCGTCCTCACAATCAACGAACATACTCACTGATGATGTCACTACTGATGATGTCTGCCGTAGTAGCAGATGAATTGTTTGTTACATAAGGTTCCATTCAACATTGGCCCAACAGCCTGGATTATATTCGGTTCAATTGTACGAAACAATATTTTTTTTATTATCCGTTTGATGCCACCATTTGTTATACACACTAACGTCTTCGTTGATAAATATTTTTTCGACTTTATATTCAAGTAGAACATTGACGTAAGGTTCCGCTGCGAAACTCGAGGAAAATAGTGATTATGGAGACTACTTTGTTTTTTGAAGTGCTGAATCAACTCTGCTCAATCAGAATCCTTCAAGTTACGGGATTTTATTGTATTCAGTTCTTTTGTATTCGATTTCTGCGCTATTTTTGGAATTTGTTCCTGAAATATGACATTAAAAGCTTGATGATGAGGACAAGAAATTTAAGATCTTGTGTAACATGTGATAGAAAATCATGTACCTGAAATGACTTTTGAATGATAACGATAGATAACATTCTCATAATCAATTTGCATTTCATTCTTCATCTAGACTAGATGAACTAGTTTCTGAAGCACTATTGCGACGAGTCAACAAATATCAACCTTGCAATCAAGTGGAACGGAAAAAACTGCAGTCGTGAGCGTTGTTAACACTAAGTGGAACGCACTAATAATGAAATGACTGTCATAATTCATAACTCATAAGTGTCAGTTGAGATGCGTCTATGCTTTGATGTTTTTGTTTGAGGACATTCCAAATGAGTTATCACTGATACTCTTTACATTTAAGATTTTCAAGAAAGTAGCACCTGTGGACTGTAGAAGAAGGCAAAATAGTTTTTACTGAAATTCAGACACACTTCAGCGTGAGCGCCATCTGTAGTTACAACCGATTCTGGAACTCCTGGCTGGATAGCCGTGGCAGTAAGGCCATTAATGGAAAATTAAGAAGAGCTAAAAATGTCAAATCTGTGATTATGTTGTCAAACGTTGTGTAGATTGTAGGTAGATTATCAGTAATTTCTTCGAGTGACGGAAAAGAAATGCCAAAAGTACGCCGGAGTAAAAAGGCCCCACCGGAAGGTTGGGAATTGATTGAACCAACCCTGGACGAATTGGAGCAGAAAATGCGAGAAGGTATTTATGATTATACTCACTGTAAGTATTCAGATTTCATCTTGTATTTCCCTCCCAACAGCCGAGACTGAATCCCACGAAGGGAAAAGAAAGAACGAATCGTTGTGGCCAATCTTCAAAATCCATCATCAGAAGTCTCGGTATATTTTCGACCTGTTCTATAGACGGAAAGCCATCAGCAGAGAACTGTACGAGTATTGCTTGATGGAAAACATCGCTGACAAAAACCTTATCGCCAAGTGGAAGAAACAAGGGTATGAAAGTCTTTGCTGTTTACGATGCATCCAGACGAGAGACACAAATTTTGGAACAAACTGTATATGCAGAGTCCCGAAGGCCAAACTGGAGGAGGGAAGGATAGTGGAGTGTGTGCATTGCGGCTGCAGAGGCTGCTCTGGATAGGTTTCTACAGTGCTTTGACAAAAACTACGAGCTCCATAGTTAACGTTAATTCATTGTGAAAAACTTTACTTGGCAGATTTATTAACATTGAAAAGTCAGGATTTTTTTTAACTTAGAGTAGGTTTTTATGTATATATTTATTTCGGAGGTGCAAAAACAAAATACATTGTTTTACCTTATAGATAACTATTTTTTGGTAAAGAAAATTAATTTGTTTTACGCAAGGTCGAAAACCCATGAGAGTGGTACATCTGAAATACCTCTACCGATATAATAAAAGTGTTGAACGATTATTGGTTTTTCATTTCCATCCAATAGATAATCCATCTCACAGGAGTAGTGAGTCAAGTGTTACAGTCTTACTGGCATAGCATGTTTTCGAAGTAAAAGTTCTTTACATGTGCTCAACTTGGGAAGTGAACTGGTGAAAGCTTTACGAGAGCATTATGAAAAGTGTGATCGGGCGAGATGAACGGGAGTTGAGAGGGTGGTATAAGTTAGTGAAGATTGAAAGAAATAGACTTACGTTTTCTATATTACTGTAGGGCAAGAAAGAGGGGCAGGCACACTTTTACAGTCAAATAGGCTCCGAAGAATAAGGAGAAAACTAGCAGATTTTAATAGGAATTTGGCGTCCGAGGATGGAGAGCTCTTAGTAAACCTCCCGCAAGATAAATTGAAAGCCTTAAACGATAAAATAAAATCGACGTATTATTGTTCTAGTCGCAAACTCAGTTTGTTGTAAATAATATAGTCTTATATTATCAATGTACTTTCCAGCTGCAAAAATCACTATATGTGCAGTATTTCATATTTTCAACTCATCTATAATGTCAGTAAAGATTACTGGAGTTTTTTCCCAACACCAAACCGTTATTGTAACACTTCGACACGTGTTTCGGTCACCAAGTGATCATCTTCAGGAGGAAGATGCGTTTGATCTTACTGTCTGTCTAAAATCTGTTTTTCCGTTAATCAGCTGTCGCCCTCATACGAACTCTCAGAAGCTGAGAAACTTGTGCGAGCTAAGGATTAACGAGGCCTTACCTTTTAACGTATTGCGACAGAGTCGGACTACATTAAAAGCTTAAGATTTCTACAACCGTGCTTGTATGATGACAGAATTTCTCGCACATAGTTTGGATAAATATTATCTTCGGGATATGACTGAACAGTTATGACTGCTCCCCAATTATAGGGACCGAACAATTCGGATTTACATCCAATAATTCAGCTGAACTGGGTCTGATTACCTACGTTGATTTTCTGTCTGACGCTCTGCCTAAGAATTTGCAAGTTGACTCTGTGTACACTGATTTCTCCAAAGCTTCTGACAAAGTTAATCATGAGCTATTGATCCATAAACCTTGTTTATATGGTGTTGATGGGCAAATATTGCAGTGGCTCAAAAGCTATCTTACAGAAAGAACACAAATTGTTAGAGTTGATAATTACTATTCTCATACCATCGCAGTTACATAGGGTGTTCCACAAGGTTCACATTTGGGACCACTGTCGTTTAACCTTTTTATTAACGGTAAAATCGTTGGACGGAACAAGTGATATAGGTCTGTAGTTTATTGGATCATCCCTAGCACCATCTTTGAAGAGCGGAATCACTACAGAAGTTTTTAAAAATTTCGGAAATGAGGAATCATTTATCAATGAGACAAGAACGTTCAAAACACAATATTGCAGTGTCTCAAAGAAAAAGATTAAACTCAGTAATATTCATTGTTTTGAAATTGTAGTAAATATACCATACTGAATAATAGTCACTATAGATTATCATTAAAGTGACAATACGGTAATAAAAGCAAAATTGTGTTTGAAGGCATTTCAATTATAGAATTTCATTAAAGCTACAGCTGGAAATAGTTTTATGATGATCAGAAAAGTGCTATAAAATTGCTACAAAACTATTTACTTTTATAGGAAAATATGTTTTATAAGATAGTTGTAAAAAAGTTTGTGGTAATTTAGTGACTATTTATAAATACTTTTTCATTTTATAAATGTTTCTATGACAAATTTATAAAACACTTTTATTGCCTACAAGTGTATTCTGTTCAGGGCTCGTCTAAATTAATCAATTAAGTATTTTGTAAGTAATTAAAAAATACCAACAAAATAAAACTGTTGCAGCACCATGAAATTATTAAACAATTATGCTGTTTGGGAGAAGTTTTACTTCAGTCATGCGATGTAAACCACACTCGCTTTTTTGTCAATATTTTTCAATCAAACTAGTTCATACTATGTGATGAGATAAAATAAATGAAAAACTGTTTATAAAATCACTCTTATATTACGTAACTATCTTCATAGTTCTCCCTCAAGGCAAATAAGTTATCCAAGCATTCCTCAAAATCATCTTTCTGTATCCCTTCGCTTGCAAACTGGTGAAACCTTGCTACTCTTATCTTCCTCGCTTCCGTGTGGAGATTCTCCAACATCTGCCCCACTTCTGATCCAGTATGCAATCCTGATAAAACTGGAATTTTTTCCACACCTAAAATGATACGATAAGAAAAACATAAACCGACGAAGTCTGTTACAAAAATGAGGTGAACATATGTTCACCTCATTTTTTTAACAGACCTTGTGTAACCAAATGAGCACTCACCAACACCTTCCGCTCTCTCAAATTCCGACACACATCCATTTTGCCCTATATTGCGGTTGAAAATCCTTGGAAAAGGGTTTCGAACGGCCAGGGGTTTCTGCACAACAGTCACGTTACTAGCCGTCGCTTCAGATGTGTAGGACAGGAACAGAGTCATCATTTCCTCGATGGAGTCGCACCTACGACGATGTTGTGAATCAATAAATATGAACAGATCATTTACAAACGTCAAGAAAGTCAGTGGCCCCAGAGCAGGACTCTGAGGTACACCGCGAAACCACAGTACCTGTAGGCTGGCAGTTCACGCTGCTTTTGGGCTTGGTTCAAAGGTTTCTTCAATCGTTCTTCAGCGATCCCTCTCAAGGCAACGTGCTGCATCACGCGGTAATTTCCTGATAAAAATATTTTGTAAGTAGAATTCAGATTTGAAACAAATAATATTAATAATAAATGCCATTTATTGACCAAAGGGCCATTGCCCTTCAGCCAGTGTACTATTTTTAATTGGGCTGGAACTCTCAAACTTGGTTTGATCCTTGCGGGAGGTTGAGAATTTTTCAGCTTTCGGCTTGAGACGTACCTATTGCGCAGTTTGGAGTAATGCTTTGGAACAGAGGTCCCTCCCATTTGTCCAGACACTCCAAGAGATCGCCTCCCTCTTTGAGGGGGAACGGCAGGCTGAGACTTGCCGCAGCTACTTTCCTTCCACCCTGGTTCAGGTCAGCGCTGAGGTCTGCCAAAGCGAAACCGCTGGATTTGAGACGGTATTTCATCGAGAAGGTTTCCAGAGCTGTGGCCAAGATGGCGCTTGAGTGGTAGGGAAGTGTAGGCTGAAAATGCAACGTCAACTATATAAGGCAAATAGGAACAGATGAAAGTTACTCAGTAATAAAAACTTTCATAGTCTGAAGAAACATTTATGTTTCTTGAGAAAGAGGATAAAAATAACCACTATATAGCTGTTAGACAAGGCAATATTGTAAAATTAATTTATGACAATTAAGACGCAGGTAACTAGTATGGGTATCTAGGGGATGAATAAGGACAATATTGTATGTAATTTATTTTAATCTTCCTCGAGAACCGTTAAAAATAACGGTTTGGTGTTGGGATAGATATCGGATAGTTAGATTATGCGTATCGGATCGATAGGTGATTTTTCTGTGCAAATATGAGGGTGTTTTATCGAAAATATTTTTTTGAAAAAGAACAGCAGCATGTAATCTCCTTCTATTACTCATATTTAGCCAACCATTGTCTTTTAATTTGTGAGAAATATGTTCTCTTCTGCGGATACCAAATAATAATCGTAAGCATGAGTTCTGCACTTTTTGTATTTTCAATTGATATTGGCTGGACAAGAATGGACCATAAAGTACATCTGCATAATTAAATACGGACAGTATTAATGACTCACACAAATTTGATTGAATTTGAAAAGGAAGGAAACATCTATTGCCGTATATAGTTTTAAGAGTGAAGTATGCACGTTGAATNAGAGTACATCTGCATAATTAAATACGGACAGTATTAATGACTCACACAAATTTGATTTAATTTGAAAAGGAAGGAAATATCTATTGCCGTATATAGTTTCAAGAGTGAAGTATGCACGTTGAATAAGCTGATTTATGTATTTTTCAAATTTTAAATTGGAGTCCAATATTATACCTGAACTTTTGGCTTCACTTACGTTTTGAAGTATTTCATTTTTTATTACAATATTTACACTATCAGAAATCTCATCTCTTTTGTTTTTGTTTCTTGTAGTAGGTATATCATTTTTGATCTGGAGTTTGAAAAGAATGGAAAACAGGTATATCACATGAAGAACAGGAAATATACAATTCCATTGTTCATATAGGGTGTAAAGATTTTTTTTCACTTATGTAATTTGAGTTAATAACACAATAAAATAGAGAATAATTAAAACCTTCACTTAGTCACTGGTACAGAAAAATGAATCTTCGACTTTTTGCGGTTCAAGAGATGCACTTTACTGTTAAAGCTAGGAAGAGTTCCAGAACTAATAGAAACAACTAAAATATACGTGAATTGGTGAAACATTTCAATTCTTAAATCCTAGGCTATATTTTTTGTTCCTCATTACCTCAAATAGCCGCCATATTTAGTTCTCGGAAAATAGCATATACGCCGCCATTTGAAATATTAATGACCACCGAAAGGCGGACGGTGGTAGCCTGTCGTTTCGATGTGAGTGCTTTGTTCACTCATTCAAATCGTCCGTTGTGTTGGTCGCTGGTTAAGCCCCAGGCTCAACGATTGATTTTCACTTGCCATCGTCCAACCCGTGTTTAGGAATCACACGTTAGAAGATAAGACCTCGTTAGTCCTTAGCTTGCACAAGTTTCGACTTCTGAGAGTTGTCGTTCCTAGGGGTTAACAGTTGGTTAACGAAAAAACAGATTTTTCAACAGATTTAAACTTGTGTATCGTTGAAAAAGTAATTTCGTTTAAATTAAAAGAGATATATTTTTAGGATCAATTTTTGGAAAGGAAAGGTTTTGGCTTTCTAATTCTCCATGTTTATACAAAAAATGTGGGATTCTTTCTAAGAGACGAAGGAAGCAATCAGTGTTAAAATAAGTAACTCTATATATACATAGATGAGTAGATCAAGCAAAGAAATAACTTTCAGACACGAAATGGAAGAAGATGATACCTCTCAAACAGCTACTTTCTTATAAACATTGAATTACATGGAAGAAAAATTCTTTCGAACAATTAATTATGCAAAAAAACATTTTTACATTTAGTTTGTACTCCATACATTCGTCATGTTATTGAATCAGATGTCTCACAAGAATTCCACACAATATAGTATATGAGAGAGATAATATTTCTCTTACATGCAATGCTGCCATCCTCAATGATGGACATCAAATGTTTCGGAATAAAAACACTTGACTTATTGCCCCTTCAGTACCTACCAAACTGGATAATATTATACAATAAACTACTCAATGCATTCATAAAATCACGGCATTGTCACGAATGAGATCTATTATTTTTTTATCAAAAAATATACAGAGTTCTTTTCCTGTTGAAGCTCGCGGTTGAAATGGAATAAATTTTCAATTATTTCTTCGTTAAAAATATCGGTTTCAATGATTTATGCCTTTGTTTCGAATTCATCATATTCATTCATCACGTGTTAGGAATCACACGTTAAAAGTAAGACATCGTTTGTCCTTTTCAACTTCTGAGTGTTGTCAAATGTTTCACGTTGATTGGAGAAAATTGACACTTTGGCATGGTGACGATTGACTCCACGATCGAAAGTGTGGACGTTCAGAGGCGGTACATTAGGAATATATTCAAAAGGGTAGCAAATCACCCGTTGTGTTTCAAACCTCTTTGAAAAAATCAAATAATATTTCACACAAAAATTTTTAGTTTATAGTTTGCAGATCAGGAAAAATTTGAGTTGGTTGGATGGAAAAGCAATATCTGCCTTGATTAATCATGTGCAGATGTTGAATTCTGTCATTTGTGAATTTGTCATTTGTTAGGTTAGGTTAGTATCTCTTGTACTGGGTATCCTTTCAATAAAAGCATTATTATTATTATTAAAGCTGAACCCCGCGTGTTCATCATATATAAGAATTATCTATTATTCTTCAACTGAATGTTTTTATAGAAATAATAAATAAATTATTATTATCAACAAAATGCATTTGTTTAAAAAAGTTATTTCGAAAGCCGGCTACTGTTCAATATTATGTATGGTGATTCATTGCTGGGTTAGTGTTTTTTTTTCAAAAGATAAACACTCAAAGAAATTGGTACGGTAGATTTAGCAAAGTACGACATAGTCCCATAAACTAGAGCAGAGCCGAAATCTATTTTAAATATACCGGCTTCAAAGTCCTTGTTAAATCATTAACCCACATTCTGTGAACACAAGTCAAGGGCAGCTGAAATTTTGTTCTTCATTTTTATGTCGGCAGTATAAACATTAGTTTTCTGAGAAAATATTTCTAGACATTGCGATGCGTTATTATTATTTTTATTTCATCGAAACGACATCTGAAAT
>WOGM01000481.1:0-12610 GCA_015342125.1 Leptinotarsa haldemani | reverse complement strand
ATAGAAAATACGAAATATTGCTGAACTTTATTGCCAAAGTAACCGAGGTTCCAAAAGACCGGTCTTCGTGCGATCGGCACGGACCTGCCTTAATGTTCAAAATTTGATGCGGAGAAATCTGCATCTGGTGACAGCGCTGCTAAAATTCATTTCAGAAAATGAATAAATGAGAAAGGAACTTTTACCGGAATCGCCTAATTTTTGTACGTTGGTACCCAGTTCGAGTACCTTTGACTACAGTCAGTGTAATTTCTCCGAGTTGATTCTGTTTGTTTTTGTCTTAAACCGCCGCTCCAAAAATTGTTCCAAAATCCGCCAGCTCCTTTCCTTCAAAACCCGCTAAATCCATTTTTTTATATTTAAATGTATGTTTTTCTTTTTTATTACATAAATTTTTTATTTAATTACATAAATCAGGGTTATATACCAGTTTGAATTACATTCCCTATTGAAATAATTACAATTCATTTAGACACTTACTCGGGAATAATATACCTATACACTTTTTTGCTGTATATGAAAATATGTTCCGTGTGGAGTTAGCGGATATTGGAATTAGACAACTCAATGAATGAATGATATTGTTCAATGAAATAAAAACAAATATTAAACATATCCTTTTTTGTTTTGAGTTCAAATGCTCCCAATGGAATTCAGATCAACCAGGATATAATTGAATAATTTGATGGTTCTCTACCCAGCTCCTCTGTTAAAGATTAATGAAGGAAGTGTGCTATATTTTGGAAGCTTCAAAACTTTTGAATAAAGTATGGATGACGCACATTCTTAAGTCGCGTATCTTGAAAACGGTAAATGCTATCAATAATAAATTTTTTGCAGTTATAGATGTCAATCACAATGATGAAATAAAAAAGTCATACGATTTCATTAAACTGAATGATCATATTCAACTGAAGAATATAAACTACTCTCTCCACACCAAATTCATGCATGTATCCCTAATAGCCCAAGCAATTATGTAAATTTTCATTGACAAATGACGTTTTGTCTTATGCGATTGGATTTCAGAATTTTTACTTGGATTTCTGCATTTCACCGAGGTTGTGAATTTGATCTATTTATAGCATTCAACATGTACCATAAAAGGCAGAATAACAATGCAGTTGTCATGCAGCACTTAGGGTATTATCAAACTTTTAACCTGATATGCTGATATCCAAAATATTTTGCATGAATTGCAAATATAAATTTGGTAGCGACATTGGATTTCAATTTGAAATGACAAATAACCCATCCTCAATAGATATGCAAACTCTATAAAAATGTAGTATGAAGATTCAATTTAATAAATAAGTCATTTCCTGATTTTCTTCTAGATTCTCCATCTTGGCCTAATTTTATTGATTGTGAAAGATGTTTATTAGATATTTATATATTTATAAGTTAGTTTAGGAAGGTTTTTTGCCAACGACATTTTGATTATAGTTATTGTTGAAAAGCTTATAGATTTTTCAAAGAATTATCTCAGGTTATCATAGCCAAAAAATTTACTCCTATTGGTAAAACAACTATAGCTATTACGAATTAAAATAAAATTTTACTTTGTGAAATATCTTTTTCTTTAGTTTTTATTCAATTTGTATTATTAGTTAGAAATATTTAGTTATAACAATTGACAATGTTGGTTCAATGAGAACCTACACTTTTGATAAAAACTTACAAAAATAAAAATACGTAATACAGTTTAAGAGAAATACTCGCAATAGA
The DNA here is from genome assembly GCA_015342125.1 of Leptinotarsa haldemani. NCBI lineage: Eukaryota > Metazoa > Arthropoda > Insecta > Coleoptera > Chrysomelidae > Leptinotarsa > Leptinotarsa haldemani. The sequence continues at coordinate 10,882 of WOGM01000481.1, read as the reverse complement.
TGTTCGAAATATCAGCCTTCGGCGATATTATATAGCCCGCTTCGTGAAAGTGATTGGTACGTCAAAATTAAAGAAAAAAAGCGAATGGAGTGTGAAGAAAGCTTATTTTTATTATTATATGTATATAATAATATATAATATATATAATAACCTATATCGAAGAGACGGTATTTATTTCAAGTTCAAATGATCAATTCAAATATATGTGCAGAAAATAAAACTTCAATTGTTAGATTTTGACATACGAATTGTCAGATTGAATGTTTTTGATATTTTCTGCATTCCTAAAAAGTTATTAGAGTCTTTATAAACAATTTATTCCATTTGTATCCTTTTCGATGCGTATTCTTCACCGGGTAGGTGCTGTTTTACGAATTTTATAACATTTGGAGACCGTGCAGGATACGAAAAAACTTTTGAAGATTTTAGTTGTCAACCGAACTTTGTTCACACGAATCTATATCGAAACGATTCGACTGATGGAAAATGCAGATTTGGATATAGCTGACGTAATGGGGAAGACGAGAAGATTGAAGTAATTCGAGATTTGGATTAGCAGCTGCTAGAGAAGACGGACGAAGATACGTCTGCCGACGACGTAGATGATGAGGTAAAGGTCAGATAAACTGTTGAGTAATTTTAATTAAGGCAAAAATTGGTAGATATTTACCGGAACACTCTTGTCACTATTGTCAACACAAGCCAAAGTATGCAAAATATTAAGTTACCAAAAATTGAACTCAATAAATTTTGTGGCGAGAATAAAAATTGTTTATTTTGGGCACAGTTCAGCCGAATTCATACTGATGAATCGATGCCCACTGAAGATAAGTTACAATACTTAATCAATCTACTCTACCCAACTCCCGAGCTCGTCAAACGGTAGAAAGTTATCCCTCTTCAGCTGAGAATCGAGAGTTTCACCTCGTGTTGGCCGTAAAGACCTACATTAGTAGGTTTTCACCTACTTATTAAAGTAGGTCTTCAATAGAAGTTTATATCCGAATATTATTGAAGTTGGTATTGACTAATTTACCTGAGGAAATTTTAAGAGTTTGGCAGCGCAGTTGTAATTTTGATTCAACAACTACTTCGAAATCAAAATTAGATAAACTGAAAGATTTTTTGAGAAGTGGAAAATAAAATAGTTTCTGTTTTTACATTGAGATGTGTTAGCAAATACTTGACAGTTTCCTAATGTTCAGTTCTCCGAGTTACCTTGATTAAATTAATTACTAAGAAAGGGGTTATGCCCTATGATTCCTTCAATAGATTTGATGATGCTTGCTTCATGCTTTGCTTCATGCGGGGGCCCCGCCCCCGCAGACTATATCAACGAGCCCAGGATGTGTGGAAGAGTTTCAGTTGTCAGACTTTGGGTCAATATGTGGATTTTTTTATGAAAACTGATATCCTCGTTCTCGCGAACGTATTCGAACAATTTCGTGTTAGCCTCAGGACTCATAATCTGGCCCTGCACACTACTCACCGATCCTGAATGTTTCTATTTGTTGAACGAAGGAGTCGAAGTCGACTTAGGAAGAAATATTTGAACAAGTATGACCCTTGAAATCCTGACATACCTTATTTTTCGACGTGAAGAACTAGTATAGTAAGCAATGTCTCAGTATTTGCCATAGTGATGCGATACCAATATTAACGTCTCATTATTAACTGCTGAGATCAACGTGGGATATACGCTTGAAGTATCTTTAACATATACATGATTCGCACGAAGACTTGCCATAATGCTCTGAAAATATAATTCCAAAAACGAAGAAGCCTCCTTAATCGACAAAAAAGCTCACCAAATGATGGCCCTCAAACAATCCATGATATAATGGTCTTGTTTGTCATCATGAAAATTCATCGAGTCCCATGGGGTACCAGTACAGTACTCAGTACCAGTACTGAGTTGAGCTCGTGAACAATGCAGTATTCGGAAAAACGATGAAAGAAATAAGATAAAAAGTCAACATTGAACGCATCACCAAATGGGCTGGTCGCTCGAGGGCGAGGCCTATATTTCTAAGTCAGGGTTCAAAACGATCTTCAAGGATAATATGGAGGCAGTCTAACTCATCATGATGAAATTGCGTATATTGACAATTTGGATCCATATTGGATTCAATTCATTGTTTAAAACTTGTTTTAGGTGTCAATGAAATATAGTAAACATATAGGAACACAATAGTGTTTTAGACTTGTTCTTTTTAAATTGCAAAATCGGGATAATTGTATATAATATGAACGCATTTTTTTCAAATTAACTTCAGGAGGCACATCATTTTTTCTACCGCTCGCTGATGAAAGACTAAAATCATTCTCAAGTTTGATGTAAAATATTTCTGAGTATTTACTCACTTCACTTTTCAACAAATAACAGCATACCTACTCTACAATTTATTGGCAACTTTCTGGCAACTTAAAAATGCAGAATTTTGATGCTAAAACTTGTTTTAGCATCAAGTTGTCAGCCGTAACCCTAATTTTTTAGATAAAGCAACGCTAATTTTGATTACCTACCTGTTATACTTGACTTTCCCAATAGTTACGCCAGTTACCCAACGTTTGTATAAAATTTGTGCAATAAAGAAATGTTGCATGAAGCAAGAGACCAGTAAAAGTATTTTGTATCAACTGGCAGTAGACTTAATGGAATCTAGAATCCCGGCATTTTATTTTACCGACAGCAGAAAAAATGACGTGCTTCTTTGAAGTTAATTTGGAGAAAACATTTGTATGAAATGTTTCATTTGTTTTCGAAGATTTTGATGAAAATATTCTCATAAATAATGTAGTGAAAATTCTTCAGAGAAATATTACGAATTTTTACAAATATTATTAATAATTTGTTCGCTTTAAAGAAATTTCCACAAGTTTGTAGTTGAACGGCACTTGTACTTTTTGAGATTTATTCCTTATTTATTCGCCATTTATATTTATCAACCAATTTCAACGCCAGAAAAGATAGTTTGTAAATACAATCAAAACATTTTCATTGAACAAAGAAATGCACTATTTTTCTGTTTCGATATCTGATTTTCCGTTAACCAGCTTTTGAATTTCTAGCCTCTTCTCAGATATAGATTTCCTTGTGAAGAGGGCCAATATATAGATGGAGCAAAACGCGGTATCTTCGAACATCTGTTGAATTAGTATCATTATCTACCTATATTTTCAAGGTATTTGTTTCATGGTAGAATTCTGAATTTTTACTCAGAATATTCTGTTTAAAAATCTGTTTTTCCATTAACCAGCTGTCGCACCCCTACAAACGACAACCCTTAAAGTCGAAACTTGTGCGAGCTAATGATTAACGAGGTCTTACCTTATAACGATCGTCAGACTCGGGCTTGAACCACCGACCAACACGACAGTCAATTCTAGTGAGTGAACAAAGCACCCACGTCGAACCGCCTGGCTACCGACCGACCTGAATCTGAATAAAATTTTGATTCAGTCTCAGGCATTTTCTAGGTAAATGTACATGAGAATTGAATTTCGAGTATATTTTAAATGAATAAGTATTATCAAAAATTTTCTGTTGAATATTTTCAGATATGAAAACGCTGTACCTTTCGAAATACGTCTAGAATTATATATTATTATTACTATAGAATATTGTATAAGAGTGGCTTTGGTATGCACATAGTATCTGATGAAGAAAAATAAGAATATTGTTATCGGAGGGGAAATGTGATTGATGTGAAAAACATCTTTTAATTTGTAGAAATGTTTTATAAAAGTAAGTTTAAAGACTCACGTATCAAGAAATGACGAAATAATCATATTTTTTGTAGTTCAGAAATAGTACCGATGCGTGAATCTGGACCCTTAGTAAAAAGTGAAAGAGGTGGAAGTATTAGCAGTGATTTCGAGGTAAGTTTGCCGTACCAAGAATATATTACTGATGGAGTACATCTTTATTTATTGAACTTTACCTTATTTGTTTTATCTACTGCAGCGAAAATAAAACATTTCTTTCAAAAACTCATACCTCCACATACTCCATATTGGAAAAAAAAGATGTTCCAAAACTTTCTGCAAAAACCATGTCATATTCTTGCGTTCACACACCAGAAATTCGGGCCATAACTCCCAGTTCGACACAATGACAATGAAGCTGACCAAAACAGGCAAATACATGAAAAATATGGTCAGTGATGCCCAAATTGGATCTTCATTTCGGTAATGACTAATTACCACTCCTATATCTCCAGCAATCAAAAATGTATACAATACACAGGCACATACGGAAGGCACTAAATGGTTCACTACGGCATCTTGATGAGGACTGAGCACATAACCTAATAAAGTCTTTTTCTTTGAGTGTGCTTTCTCTGTATTCATTGTTTCTCACATCTTGCAAACAAATCAGTTAGTTTTCTGGCGACCCACCTCACAAGTGAATAATGATCGGTACATATTTGTTTTCTTTTATCTTATCAAGAGATAAGTAGTAGATAGTAAGTTTCATTATTATATATATTTCATTTTTTCATCGAAAATATCGCTTCAATATTTCAGAAAACTGTATATATAAAAGCAGATTCAAAATCGTTAATACATAATTGAATTGTATTTGATTTAAGTTTTGGCGCCCTTTCTTTCATTACTATATCCAATTTTAATCCTCAACCACTGTTATTTCAATACATCTACATTGGGGTTTTACTGGTTATGGTAAAGTTTAATTTTTTTTTATTATTTGACGTAAAACAGGAAAAACAACGTTGCATGTTCAATTGAAAAAAGTTACAACATTCTTACGAATATTGAGATGAATAAAATAAAAACCAACCTGAACACTAAATGCCGAATAAAATAATTATAACTAACATCAGTACTAAAAACTAACAAACATACAAGCCATACATCTATAGACTAAATACATAATTGACTGCAGACTCAAGTTCTGATGCATTAGCTTCTCTCATTATTCTTGACATTGGACTATATATAATTGGTAATTCTACCAATTCTCATATGGATGAGTTCTCAATGAAAACAGTTCCATCGTCCCTTATTACTCTTTGCTTGATTCTCGGCTAAGCAAAGATAGAAGTTCTGGGCAATTGAATCCACCTGTTTTCCAATGTGGTTGCTGATGTCTACATATCCAAGAAGTTTAAATTATTCAATCACACGATATAGCTTGAGATCATCAGCAAATAAATCCCTCTGAGTCAGTAATGCTTGCAACAACATCATAAATGAAGATATTGAAAATGTATGGTCCACAGTGACGGTCCTGGGAAACACCAGAACAGACCGCTTAATTTCATTCTTACTATGCATAATACGCTACATGAAATGAGTTCGGCTTCAGGCAGAAGCCGAATCTGTTTTGATGCATTGTGTTTATGATCGAATGGTATTATGATGCGTTAGCGTTATGAGTACGTTATGAAGAAGTGAGTTATGATGAAGTATATTATGATGGATTAGGTTATGAAACTGTACATTATGAGTTTCTATCTTGTACTATAGGATCAAGTGCGATTTCTATCGTTTGTTATGATTGAATAAATTGCTGTGTATTTACGATTTCTATCTTGTACATTATGATGCTGGGTGCTCTTTTCCGCCGACACGTAGGATGCCGTCTTAGAAATTCAGCTCGAAACCTCTGGAATTTATTATGTACATTCCAATAATTGCATCGTCCTCGATGTCCGCCACCAATGCACGATGGTTTAATCTAGTGCTGTCCAACACCAAATCAATCGGTAGTTCTCTGGCTTCCCAGTTGCGGTGCGTAGCTTCCAACTTGACGGTTCAATTCTTGTCGATGTTTTGGCAAAGGTTGGCCCAAGAATGGTTCTCGTCGCACCTGTATCTAGCAGCATGGTGCAAGGCTTGTTGTTGATGAGGCCGTCTACGAAAACGCCTTTGTCTTGTCGTTGGAGAATGGCAACTGTTGTAGATTATACTTGAAACTGTGGATCGTAGTGAAATAGCAAAGTTAAAATAGAACATCAATAAACTTGAGGAATACAAATATATACGTGACAGTCAAACTTTGAATTAAAAATAATTGACAAACTAAACTTTTCGAAGACAACATTTAGCAAACACATAAAACTATACAAGGTGAATATAAGTTGCAATTCAGTTTACATTCCAACACTGCCCCATGAACTGAAGTGCAGTGGTCTCATAGTAACACCCAGTAGATTTCTCAGCTTCTCAAAACGAGTTCTGCTCAGTGGTTTGGTGAGATTATCCGCTATCTGAACCTCGCCTCCTATATGTCGTACTTAAAATATACCTTCTTGAACTTTTTCTCTAATAAAATGGTATCGAACGTCTATGTGCTAGGATCTTTTATCAAAATTCTGGATTGTGAACCAACTGTACAGCACTGGCGTTGTCAATCCATAATATTGGGATGGTCTTCACACATTTATACATTTCATCAAGAAGACATTTCAAGTAGATAATTTCTTTAGCGGCTTCATTTGCTGCGATGTACTCTGCCCCCATAATGGAACGGACCGTTGTTTTTGACTAAACCATGTTAGTGGACCTTGATTTAACTTGCAGACAAATCCAGAAGTTGACTTACGCGAAGATAAATCCCTGCATAATTGGAATCACTGTAAGCCTGGAGAGAACATGTATCAGCTTCATAACTACAATGATTTCATTGGACCCCACAGGACATATTTCGGTGTATCCTTTCCGAAGCTCTGGTCTATCAAATATGTTCCTCATAGTCGTAGGGGGCTGTGGAGAATCATTCTTTAGAGTCGTAGGGGGCTGTAGAGAATCAATCATTCCTCAGAGCCGTAGGGGACTGTGTGGCATGGTCAAGTTATTAAAAACTCAAGTTTCTAAAGGCACAAAATGGATGTTTCATAACTAATGCCATAGTCAGTTGTCCCTCGAAGATACTTCAATATTCTTCTTACTATCTTCCAGTGATGATACTTCGGTTTCGACTCTGCTTGTGCTATTTTAGTGGAACCATCGTTAGTTTCTTCTCGTTCTTGAAGACGCATTTCCACGGTGCATACTCTTTCACGAAGTAGCTGAATGGTTCTTTGCTCATTGGGATAGACTCCCATGCATTCAGGAGTTCAAAATAATCTTGAGGTAAAGTATTGAGTGCTCCGGCAACTTCACTTTTTCCTCTTTCCAAGTTTCGTTTTGAAGTTCTATCCAGAAATTTTCGAGTTTTGCCATGTGTTTCGCTAAGCTTTCTAGGGGATCCTTTTCTCTGATTCCAAAGAATTTGTTGAATACTTACAGCTGCCTGACTTGTGAACTCAGACTAGAAACAATGAGATTCCGGGCTGTGTATTCAATTCTGTTTGCAGACTGCATCAAACATTTGTATGTTTCATCCCTATCTGCTGTCTCTGCAGTCTCTGCTGGTTTGACTGGCGATTCAACTGTGCTCAAAACAGTATTCCATGCATTGTGTGCGTGCAGTTGGATTTTGATTTTAAATTTACAATCGAGCCAATTGGATTGCCCTTCCAATTTCATCATTAACACTTTCGGAATCTTCATCTTCAACTGTGTTCGAAAAACTATGTAATCCACAACTCAGTGACGAACAGGTCCAATATATCCAACAGGTCCAAGTTTATTTATTACTTCAACTTAATTTACCGATATTTCACTAATGTGTTTCTGGGCCCATAAACTGTTGTACATTATACTTGAAACTATGGATCGTAGTGAAATAGCAAAGTTGAAGTAGAACTTGAGCAATACAATTATATATGTGACAGTCAAATTTTGAATTAAACATATTTGACAAACTAAACTTTTCAATAACAACATTCAGCAACCACATAAAACTGGACAAGGTGAATATAAGTTGCAATTCAGTTGACATTCCAATAGTTTAAAGATAATTTCCAAAATTTAATTATGAATTGAAATCTTCAGCAATTCAGTCTTCATCATTTCTGATTATAAATCATTATAACCGTTTGTTTACAACGGGGTCATAGAATTATTGATTTGGAAGTACGAATTGCAGCCAATCCCAAAAATGCTGTCCCAACGATTTTTATTATTGTGATTCAAAAGTTATGGTCTCAAGGTGTCAATTCGAAACTAGTATATTTTTCAAAGTCGTATAAATACCCAGAAGCTTTCTAGTTGATTCCATAATTTAGTTTGCTTGATTATCTAAAACAAGCACTGCTCGCATACATCAAAACTCAATATTTTTCTCGACGCGTATCGAGGAAAATTTTCAATTATATTGATATAAATTGCATATAAATAGTACAAGATCGCTATTCTTCGGTTTTGTTAAGATTTGAATCGCTGAAGAATAACTTCATTCGAAAAAAATTTCTCAGGAAGTTTATTCCACATAAACGCGGTTCTTCAAATGAAAGGGTTCTCAAACTGTGAAGTTTGAGATGTACCACAAAACGATGAGCAGCCACAATCCGTCACGTATTTCTGATATAATAGTAATAAATGTCTTTATTGTTTACAACTAATAAGGTTCAACAGTTAGTGAACAGTATGGACAAAAATATGAATAAATTGGAAACAAAAGGCGAAGTTTAATTTTTATAACGATGAATTGTTATTAATTGCTCTTCCACTTAACCTCAAAAAGTCGCTGCGATGTTATAAGAGCATTATTATAGAATAATTCGTTCCTACTGTAATCAAGGCACGGTATGATAGGAATGATAATAAAATAGATCACTGAGTTTCAAATGAATATTTTTTAAATCTAATGTTAAATCGCTGAAGCCCACCACTCTTTTTGACTATTTCAGGAATATTTACCGCTCTTGGTGGAATCAAATGTGCCAAATCCTTGAACACCTTCCGTTAAAGTATCTATAAAAGAGGGACAAATTTTCAAGTTTTTTCGAAGTTCCACACTATCAAGGTTGCAAGTGATGTTAATGTCTCCCATTAGGCGTATGGCTTTTTTCTGGATGGAATCCACCAGTTTCAGAGTATGCTTAAGGGAACAATACCCTAAAGAAGGTCTGATCTGAGCTTCATAAAGCATCAGAAGTTGCTGAGGTGTGTACAGTTTTCTGGTTCGGAAGATTGTTCCAAACTTTTAAGAAGCAGCCTTTGCAATTCCAGCATGACATTGGTGTCCACTTTAACCCCCATCAAACTTGTTGAAGCAGATATCGAAATTGTCTGTCCTGACATCATTAAATCGGGTGGGGAGACTTTTATTTTTTGAAGAAAATCGATGCCTGGGTTTTCGTGGCAATAAATTGAACCGGGTACTTCCACCTCAATTCAAAATCACCTTCTGTTGCCGGTGCAATATATCGTCGTTAACATACAATAAAAAAACAGTTGGAAACAATATGGATCCCTGGGAACAAACACCAGATATCCATCGATGGCCACTTGCAGGGAACGTTCTTTCAGGAAGCTGGAGAGTCATACACAGAGAAGATCCGACAAGCCATATCATCGAAGTGTGGCCAGCAAACCCTCATGCCACACATGTTCAAAGGCTTAAGAAATACTCTCCATGTTTCTCGGGAACAGGTCATAAACAGTGATAATCCAAGGTGGCCTGCAAGCAAGGAGTTCGACAAGGGTCTATACTCGGACCACTGCTTTTTCTCATTTATGCGAACGACTTGATACAATACCTAAATAGTATTTCAAAGGTACATATAGTTGCATATGCAGACGATAGAAATGTTCTGGTCACTTATCGTAATACATTAGCACTTGCAGAAACTACAGAATCTATATTATATGAGAAAATAATGAAATGGGCTGATAAAAATCATTTAGCACTAAATATCAGCAAAACAGCATTAGTAGAATTCTCAATGCGGAACACCATCGAAAGTCTGAAAATATATGAAGATAGCCAACTAGAGGTGACATCCAACCCAGAAACATGAATGCTAGGTCTAATTCTAGATCATAAGCTCAATTGGAGTCCTCATATTGATTCACGATAAACTACGATAGCACTGTTATGCGCTGAGATTTATGTCGAATCATTGTGAAAGAGAGGTTCTCCTAAATCTGTATTATGCGCTATGAAATCTTGAACTGGGGAATGAGCTTCTCTGCTGAAAGAGTATTTATTTTACAAAAGCGTGCGGTCAGAATGATTGCTAGTTTAGCTCATTCATAGAGCTGGAAATACTCGCAGTTGCTGGTGTGTATATATATATGAGATGTCTCTACGTTTATAAGAATGGAGAAAACTTTAGCGCAAACCACCTATACTTCGGACCCAAACTATACAGGGCTTTTCATAATGAGCGTTAATTAGCCGTTTCTGGCAAACTATTCAACGAATCAACCTGAAAATTTCACAGTATGCATAAGTCAATATGACCTATACGCCTAAAATATTTTAGACGAAGTGGCGTTGTCGCTTCTACTATAAAGTAGCGGTTTCTTTGATTTTTCAAATAGAACACCCCATATATAATATCATATTATGATTCATTATTACTTTGTCAACAAAGTCATATACTATTTTCCTATACCTATCTATTACCGTTAAGAAGATATAAATTGATTTCGGTATTTTTTTTCATCAAACATGAACTTTTATAAATGCTGATAATCTTGAACTCTCTTGCACTAAAACGATCAAATTTTAAATGGAGTGAAGTGATACTATGAGGATCTTCACTTCGAGTCATATTTTCATTTGCCTCAAATAGGGTCTTCAGAAAATTCAGATACTTTCATCTCATGAAAAAATGAGTGGAACTCAATTTTTTCAAATGGAACACCCTGTATATTCCAACATTTTTGTGCTCTACATCCAATTTCAACTCAACTCAATTCAGATAATACTATTTCTATTTTGAACCGTTTTCGAGATAAACTGTTTCAAACGGAAATTGACATGGTTTCCTTGTTCATCACTCATTTTTGTAAAACATAT
>WOGM01000480.1:0-12685 GCA_015342125.1 Leptinotarsa haldemani | reverse complement strand
ATAAACAAAAATTCAGTCGTCTATCATAATCTTCTTCAAAAGGCTATTGATGTAGTTGAATGCGATACGGGTGGAATTTATAATTTTTAATTGTTCTTTGGATACTCTGTCTGCTTATTCCAGTTGAAATGAGAAATGAAAATTTCTATGTTTTTTACCACTTATATTTGTAACTAACGTTACTGCAGTTTCGTCCTATTTGGACATTTTCAAACTTAGTTATATGTTTCACATATTTCTCGTTGACTTATGTGAGGGTGTTCAATTAGAAATAACATCACTAAATATTCATTTTCCTCATTTCCAGTAGGTAACCGGTTTTTGCCGTTCTTGTATATTATAAGATACATTGCCTGTTCTTCGGGAAAACTGCAACAACTTTTCCAATGAACGTTTGTTAGGATGACTCCTGTTAGGATATCTTTGGGCATATACTCTTGACGTTAATAAACAGTTTTCTTCACACTCAGCGATTATCAAAATATCAGTTCGTTCTTCCTGCGGATAAGTTCTCATTTTAAAATATTTTAAAATGATAATGATTTTAAACAAGTTAAAACAATCATAATGGTTTGATTAACAAGTTGTGTAATTGTCAAATAATTTTTGTTTCACAATAATAATTAACGTAATCTACGCTAGAGCCTACTATTATTGAAAAATAGTAGAATAGGTATTTATTCCACTATGAACTCTAATATATTTGCTAAGGAACAAGGGAATTTAACATATTTTTGCCTCAATAATTGCGACAAATGCATCTTCTTATTTTGAAGAATGCTTTTTAATATTTTAGAAATAGGAATAAATTTTATTTTTTACATTTGCCTGCATTTTACGTTAGATACACCTTATTTAAAAGAATCAAACTTGTGCTACTAGCAAATCTACGTATTCTCCAATAAAAAGGTGTTTTAAACGCTTTTTAGATTTTTCATTAAAATACATCAGCGTGTCTCATTTCAAAGATAAAAAAATTACTCATAAGTAAAATATAAAAACGCCTTTTGTGTAAAAAGCAGAACAGATAGGTATAGGAAACCCTAATATAGTTTTAAAGAGAATCTACTTCTGCGTCAAATTACGCCACCAAATACGGGGTGTCCCATTCAACTTTAAGAAGTTATTCAATTAAATTTGTGTCCAAATTTTGAGGCAATTTTTTCGCCACTCGGAATATTATTTCAATAAAAATTTCATGTGGAAGTTAACTTTAATCTTTGAGCTAAGCAGTACATTCAATCGCGAGCAGCTCGTTACACGTTGAAGGGTAAAATAAATTTTTAAATTATGGTCTGTATTTTTAAATCTCTCGAAATTTCTCAGAAACGGTCAGTTTTAAGTATGGTAAATATAACAGTAACTCACCTTTATTTTATCTATAGTATCTAAAAATATGAAGAAATATAAGGTGTTCCATAAAAAATAATATAACTTTGGTATGTAACTTGTTTGGGAGTCACCCTGTATATTTCAAAATAATTTTGGAATATGCTCCTCATGTACCCACATATAACTGAGCTAAAAGTTTTTCCCTAACTTACTTCATTTCTTGTAAAAATACCGAGGCAAATGTGGTGGGCCACCCGGTATACGGTGTACAATAGAACAATCACAGTCGCGTTGGTGGTCAGTCAGATCAAATAATTGTTTTTGAAACAAAAATATTTAGTTTAAGCTGAATGCAAATGAACTGTATTTCTGTATTTCATTATTATATTGCCCAGTCCCGTAAAATCTGATGTAAAGTTTGCCAACAGTTGCTGAATTACTTCTTTCTTCGTGGTTACCGGCTCTAGTCCTTTCTTTTTCTAGAAATTATGTTCAACCTCTATAATTTTAGAACGTCATTCTGCTCTTTCTTTGTAGCTGATAGTTCCTTTCTTCGATTAACATGATGTCTTGGTCGCAGGACTTGCATCTCAGTGTCCTTTTTAAAACCAATGAAATCCGTCAATGATATATTCCAATTTACTCTACAATACATCTGTCAGCTGATTAGATCTTCCATATCTCTGCCTCCTCACACTCCTGCAAGGTCTCCTGCGGTTGCTTTATGTCTGCTCCTGGGGTGGGTCTGGTGTCCTTGCTTCAAGTATTGTAGTTCAAATGGCATTTCTAGAGATCCTGCAATATTTTAATAATCATTCAGACTACCTTCCGGAATATTACGATATATTTCGAGGACCTAACCTGACCGGACTAGGGCTTTTTCTTTTCTGCCTAACCGTTGACTGCTACAGAAAATTGACGATGATACATGGCCATCTATAGTTACGGGCTTCACAGTTTCATGTCATAATGATTCTGAATTTTTTCATGTATTCAGTTTCTTGTTCGTGACCCCCTCGCTGATTTTTCAACTGATTCTCCACTTCTCAAACTTCAAATATCTTTGACTTGTTGAACTCTATATGTCATTTCTTTCTGGGAGATACGTTTGCCTTTGTGAAGAGTTCCATTTTCTGCTCTGAATGCTAGAGCATTCTCGGTTCTTGGTCTCATCATAATTGTTTTAGCAACCCATCTCGTTCATATTTTCTTTACTTTATTGTTTTAGGACGTATGATAATTTTTGAAGTTTTTGTTCCACCACCGTCAAGTTCGTATTATTGTTTCCGTCCGCATTCACTATACTTCTCAACTACGATACGAAACTTCAGAGTGTGATTCGTTATGTGTTTATATGAAAAGAAGTTTCTATGAACATATGTCCGGAGTTGCTTCGTTTCTGAGGTGCAGGTCGTTAAAGTTTAAAAAAACGGTATTTATATAATATCAAAAATACCCTTAAACCGATTTGGTTGAAATTTGCTACAGTTATTTGAAGTAATGTGTCGCTTATTTAGCCTAAACTAAAAATTATTAGGACCAGTGGCGTCTCAATGGACACAGCCAACAATATTGAGAAAAAAAAGAGATTGAGCAACTGAAAATACAACTTTTTCGTCGCTTGTGTTTTCTTCCTATCAAGCTTCGTTTTCTAGAAAAAAATCACTCATAAAAACTATCTATGGACAACATAAAATAAATACCAAAAGTAAATATTAAACAATTTCGACCTTAAAGTAAATCAACAAAATGTCCACCTTCTGATAAAATACACGACTGCAATCGATTATCAAAAATAACCTGGAGTATTCCTTATGACACTGCAATTGTCAATTATTCGATTCCTCAAGTAATTCACATCTAGTAGAGGAGTTTTATTAACGAAAGCCTTCAGATGACCCCATAAATAAAAATCTAGAGGATTCATATCAAGACTGCGAGCTGGCAAATTTTGGGGGCCTGCACGTTCAATCCAGCGATTAGGGTAGGCGATGTCGAGATGCTGACACTAAAATGAGCTGGAGCTCCGTCGTGCATAAACCACATGTTGCCTCCAGCGATTCAAATCCAACGTGAATCGCTACTTTCGCACAGGCACCGCTCTGAGAGCGCCTTAAGGATTTATCTGTACTGCTTGTGTTTTGTCCTTAAAAAAACGGCACTTCACCTAACCTGTTAATCTTGCTGGTAGACAAAATGGGCTAATTAGGTAGTCACCAATCATTCCTACCCAAACGTTCAGCGAAAATGGTTGCTGAAAATGACTTTCTCCAATAACGTGGGGATTTTCGTTGGCCCAAAAATGGTCATGGTGAAAGTTCATTATAGCATCTCGTGTAAATGAAATATTTGGCAAGAAATCATTATTATATACCATCAAATGGATCATCCACCTGCAAAACATTAATCTTGGGTGAAAATTCCGAGGCAGTAAAGCTTGGACCCGCTGTATGGGTAAAGAAGGTTCCTTTTTAGAACTGTCCTTACGGTTTTTGAGCTGACTTCCAGCTGCAGTGCAATCTTCCTGGTACTATTTGAAGGATTTTCTTCTATCGCATCAAGTATAGCTTCATTTTGTTCAGGCGTTGTTACAGTTTGTGGTCTTCCATCACCTGCATTTTATTAAAACTCCCAGTTACATATAATCTTGCACGTAGCGTTCTAAATGTTTTAGCACATGGAATATGGAATCTGTCCCGGTAAATTCTACGTGCTTCTTCCGCATTTCCATTTGCTTATCCATTAATAAAGTGCATGTCAGCCATTTCAGCGTTAATAAAATTATTCATGGTGGAATCACTGCTAATTGACAACTATGACTTTCACTGATATGACAATACTATCACTGTCAGCTGTCTCCAAAGCAGATGTTAATGATATGCAAAGTAGCTTCAATTTTTTTTTCTTAACAACGAAGCTAGATGTGAAGAGAATACAAGCGACGAAAAAGTCGTATTTTCGGTTGCTAAATTTGAAAAAATTAAAACTATAATAAAGTCAGTGGCGGTCTTTATTTTTCTCAATATTATTGGATGTGATGCTCACTGAAACGCCACTAGACCTAATAATTTCAATCTAGTTCGGGCTAAATAAGCGCCTTATTACCTCAAATAACTGTAGCAAATTTCAACCAAGTAGGTGTTAGGTTAGTGTTTATAATATTTTATAAATACCGTTTTCTTTTTTAAAACTTCAACGCCCTGTATCTCAGGAACGAGGCAACTGCAGATATATGTTCATGAGATTTTTTTTCTAAAACGACCTAACGAATCATCCTTAGCAATTTCGTACTTTAGTTAGGAAACACCCTGTATATAAACTAAATCCCATCCCCACTGATAGTGTTCCATGTAAGTGCAATTTTTTACCATCCATTTAGTGCAGAACTCCTGTGAATGATACCTGATTTTATTCTATAACGAATTTTTGGAATACAAACTGAGTGGAGAATAGTCTCTTCTGTATAATTCAGTGTTCATATAGAAGTATTTGTTTCGGAAGAATTTTTCATTCGTGTAATTCAATGTTTATAATAAAGTGTTTGAAAGTTACTTCTTTGCATGATCTACACATCCATGTATAGAGTTACTTATTTCAAAATTGATTACTTCATTTCTTTCTTTGGAAGATTCCCACAATTTTTGTATCAAGATGGAGTGGTAGAAAACCAAAAACTTTCTTACCAAAAAAAAGGAGAGTTATCCTTGGTATAAAATTCCTGCATGAATTACTTAACAGCAATATTGACAGTACGGTTATTTTACCCGAGATCAATTTCTTAGTACCAAGAAGTGAAGGTTGACACAATCTGAAGTTCTATTGCGAAGCATCACGCACAAATGTTATGCTACGATCACCATTGAATTTTATGTGCAGTAGCTTCTATAAAATCTGTAAACATTGCGATATTCATTTCGACTTCTGAACGCCTGAACGCCAGAATCACTTTTAATTATACTATAAATAATTTGAAGGTGATTGACAATGTTTCATGATGAATTTCATTAGTTCGGACTTCCATTGTCTGATATTATATAAAATGAAAAACATTTTTATTAAGCAAAAAACCTGAAATGAAATAATAGTGAAATAAAATACAAGTAAAAATGGAACAAATTGAACAAAAAGTAAATAAAATCATTTTAAAANAATCATTTTAAAAAAATTAAGAGATTCCAAGCCAAGTCAATTCACGAAGTTTCGATTGTTAGTATCCACAATCGTCCATTACAAGGAAAAACATCGTCTTTTGTGAAGAACTCAAGGCATTTTGTCGAACTACTAGGGGCAATTGAAGTCACACATGAAGATCAACTAATCAGTTTCGACGTGGAAAGCCTTTACACCAACGTTCCGGTCGAAGAAGCACTCCAAATCATACAGAGAAGTAATTATGGAATTACTAGGATGATGTGTACGAAACTGTTATTACCAACTGAAGGACAAATTCTTTAAACAAGATGAGGAACTGCCAATGGGATCGCCACTTCCACCAGTCATAGCCAATACATATATGGAGTGGATTGAAACTCTGGCCATTAAAGAAGCCCACAAGAAACCTCGTGTCTGGTTGGGATACGTTGATGACACCTTTATAATACTAAACCATAGGAATACTGAACTAGACGCCTTCCTGAAACGTATTACAAAAACACTTTATTGTGAGATTTTCAATAAATAGTTTTACAAAAACGCAACACGTATTTCGCCATACAATGGCTTTCTCAAGCGTGTTTTAATAAAACACACACAATAAGTGTTTTTGTAATACGTTAGTTATGGATTTTCATCAAGTATCGGCCGATTCCATCATTTGCCTTCCTGAAACACATCAACTGCATGGGACATTCCATCACTTACACAATGGAGAAAGAAATCCACGACGAATTGTCATTTTTAGACGTTTTGGTGAAGAGGACCGACACTAAGTGGGAAACATCATGCTTCCGGACTTTGTAATACGAAGGAAGGTCTTGAGAAGGAACTAGACACCAAAAATGATCTTCAACGAAATGGCTACTCCAAAGCGATGGTGGAACATACTTTGGCTAAAAGACAGCAGGAGCCCCGAAATGAAGAGGAGCCGTCACAATCAGTGCTTGCACTTCCCTACATCAGAGGATTATCGGAAAAGATACGAAGAATTGGATCCAAGTACAACATCAGAACCTGCTTCAGATCCGGAAACACTATCCGTAGCAGCCTCACAGAAACCAGGCCACCAAACGAGAACTGCGATTCCATGAATTGTATTTACCGGATACCCTGTCAGCGCGGAAAATCCTATATCGGTGAAACAAAGAGGCCATTGAATGTTCGCATTGCCGAGCACAAGAAGCACAGATAGCAAGGGGAAACCAGCAAATCAGGAATAGCAAAGCATGATTGGACCCGTCAACATAACATTGAATGGTCCCAAGCTGAGATCATACACAAAGAGGAACATTGGTTTAGGAGGAAATTCAAAGAAGCCACATATATGTTATCCAACAATGTATTCAGTCACTAAACCAGTGAAGCGGAAAAAGGAAAGCAGAGATAAGTGAAAGTATTCAAATGACCTACAAATAGTCAGCTCACGGAGGAATCGGTCCAGTTATCACCCAAAGACGACTGTGGATACTAACAATCGAAACGTCGTGAATTAACTTGGCTTGGAATCTCTTAACTATTTGATTTTTGTTGAATTTTACTTGTATTTTATGTTATATATATAATTCTGTTTTGCAGCTGTTTATTTTTATTATTCTTCTTCAATTTTTAATTCTTCTTTTTTATTTATTTCAGGGATTTCAAATCATTTTATATAATATCAGACAATGGAAGTCGGAACTAATGAAATTCATCATGAAACATTGTCAATCACTTTCAATCAAATTTCAATTATATCCGCAATAACATTGCTAAAAACCATTTTTCTTTGGCCGTATAAACAGTTGCTTACCTTTTCAGACTTCCATTACAGTTTTCAAATCAATCATTCAACCACATTTCGATTACTGCGTTACTTCATCATCACAACATGATGCAAATTGTTTGTCTACATTACAAAAACTACAGAATAGAGGCATGCGCCTAATTTATAGATGTAATAGATATACGCCAACTACAACGTTGGAAGTTCTGGATTGGCTTTCTGTGAAAGACCATCTGTTCTATCTTACCATGGTATTTATCTTCAAAATATTGTCCGGTAATGCACCCTCATATTATGACCATTTTATTGTTTTCCATCACCAAATTCATAATTGCCTCCCTATGAGGAATTCTAATTTATATGTACCACGTTTGAACTTTACACGATCCATGAACTCCTTATTCCATAAAGGACTATTGGGCTACAATAACCTCCCGCTTGAGATAAAACAAAGTGAATCTATTATGACATTCAAAAAAGGACTTACTAGTCATTTGAAGATACAACATCCACATTAACGTTGATATTATAATAACATATATATCTAGTATTTTTTCTATTTATTGAATGCTTGGATAATTTCGAGCATACATATTTTATTATTATGAAGTTGGACGGTGACTATGTCTATCCAATTTTAAAATGTTTTTATATATTAGGATGCCTATTTGAAATAAATAAATTAATAAAAATAAATAGTTTTCTCACGAAATTGAACCGCTAGGTGACCAGTATTTCATATATAAACCTCCCCATCCCTTTTCAGAGACGTTGTAGATTAATGTCAGAATATTAAATAGAACAAAATTCGGGATCTGTGTGTATTACGTACCCTTATTATCATTTTCTTGGATTTTGAGGAAATATTTTGACGATATCCAAATAGATATTCCCCAGATACAAAAAAAATCACAATGGTGGAGATTAACCCCATAGTGAATTTCATTAATTTCCTCTTGAAGTAATTTTGTGAAAAACCTCGATTTGAATGCCTGAAATATTTTGAGATCATTTGATACATAATTTATTTGTGTATTATGTAGAGTGTTATTTATTGAGATCCTATTTTGAGGTGTGATCCTATCTTATCAATATTCACATCCTAATTTTATCATAATATTCATCCTTGTCAACGGTCAATAATTCGTAACATTTTTTCAGCACCCGGTAGTTCAGTGTATATGAGGTCTGTTGAAATATGAGGTGAATGCTCATATTTTGCAGGCCACGTACATTCGATTGTCATTTTTTTCATATTGGTACACTCGTCTCGAACATATGTTCACAGTTTCAGCTGTTTAGCATGTTCAATTTGTTCAAAGTGTTTTGCGTATGGATCATAGAATTTGCATCAAATTTCGTGAAAAAATGGAAATAAGTGCTCAAAAACACTTGAAATGTTGACAGTGGCATACGGTGACTGTTTGTAAGTGGTACAATCTCTTCACAGAAAGTCGAGAAGAGGTGAATGACGACGCTCGCCATGGACACCCCAGCACATGAACAACCGATGAAAATATTGAGGAAGTGAAGAAAATCGTCATGAAGAATCGTCGAATCACTGTTACTAATGATATCGGTTGGCTCATGCCATGCAATTTTTTCGGAAATTTTGGGCATGAAGCGTCTGACAGCGAAATTCGTTCCAAAACTGCTGAATTTTGATCAAAAAACCGTCGCATTAACATCGCTCAGGAATAGTGGAATGACGTCAACGGCGAACCAAATTTGCTTAAAAGGGTCATAACTGCTTTGAGGATTGGATAAAAGGAGAGGACAAAATAGAAATTGATGAATACATGAATATTCTTTGAGAAAAATGAAAATTCACCTCATTTTTTGAACAGATGGTAGTGGTGAACTGAAACTCTTTCTTCTTATGTACTTCTTAAATTTGCTTACTTGGCCTATGCGCATTAACAAACTTCTCTTCATGTTTCCTCATGGAAAATTCAATTCAACGGGAAAGTGAGGAAAATTCAAAAACAAAACATTTTGGGAGATCCCCAAATTGTTTTTATGTTTTGATGTTTTGGTCGGTGTTGGTGAGCTGGCAGCTGCAGTGAATTTATAACAATAGTGAATTTATCTGAAAATATCTGACAATGAAATAATTTAAAGTCATTAAATAATGAATTTCGAAAGAACAAGGCCCAGATGCACATGAAATTTCATTGCCGTGTTATTCCATGAAAAACACGAGCATCCGTATACATGTTGAAATGAACATACTCACAAAGCTTTCAGTTATATTTCTGCCCTTAATTCATTGACCAAAGCGGTATCTCTACACAATTTATGACATAGGTGTAAAGTTAAAGAAGATTTATGCCATACTTCCTCCGGGCTTATATTTTTTCATAATACCGCTCACTGTCCAATCTTTTGCTGTTTTAATAAATCACATCCCAGTAATGGACGATGCCGACAAACGTGTATAGCACCTATAAAAACTTTGCTGCCTTTTAGCCCTTGAAATAATAAAAGAAAGAAAATACGACAGTAACCGAGCAAATCAATAAAGACATAAACGGGATGAAATGTAGTGGAAATATAAGAATTCTCGCAGAGATATACACATAAATAAAGAAGTGAAAGAATGACTATACGGATGTCAAAAGCATTGCACTTGGAAAATTATTTTCGAGCGAAATAGCACAAGGGTGAAAAGTTGATATTTTTAGAAACTGTGAGATTAGAAATAGTAACCAAATATGATAATACAATAGAATTACTTTTTCAAGTGATAGGTAATCTTCTTATTTTTAATTTTCCAAATTCAAAACTTTTCATATCTAAATGATTGTTTCCTTTGCAATGTTTAGTAGATTGGGTAGCTGTTTCTCAGGAGCTAGTATGACGAGAAGTATACTATTTTGTTCAATGACGACGATTATTCGGAAGTACGATTTTAGGGTCGTTGAACTGAGAATCGGTTTCAAGCACGTCTTTTATCATGAAGTTTTAAATCCGAGTCTGAAGTCCTTACTGAAGAAGATATATTTGTGAGTACACTTCCCACCAAAATATCGGCACGGTATGAAAACCATACATAATCGTATATACACACACGCGCCCTTGTGATTATCATTGAATGAAACTATTCGTTTCGAAGGTATTTGTCATTTCATTTGGTAATCACAAATGATTTATCATATGAAAACTGTATTTCTACCCCAAAAATATGAGTATCTTCTTTTCACACAGATCCGAAAATAACGAAGGATTTTCTCAATTCAAACAATACGTTATTTTCACAAACACCTTGTCACGACTTATGTTTTCCAGAAACCGAAAAGTCTTTTGAAAAATGATTTTTTATTCAATACATAAAAGTTATTAAAAACGATGTTTAACAGTACATGTATAAAATCAGACTGAATGCATTAGGTCCTAGGTCGTTTCCCGAGGCGATGCTCTCTGGCCGGCTATGCTGATAAGTCGCTTTCCTAGGAATTGTAGCTGAGTGTCAGCAGAATCCGGGGTCAGTGACAACGTAATTCCTCCCTCCGAAGATGAAAAACAGGGTTTTTCACGGAAGCCACGAACCAGGTCCGTGGCTTTCTTTTGTAGTTTTTTGAAAAGAATGGAGTTTATATTTACCGTATAACTGTTGCTGACCGCGATTTGTTTGATCAAACTCAGTTCTCTCTGGAAATTACTCTCAGAGAGTGGAATATTCAATAGTCTTTTTGCATAACGATGAAGATGTAGAAAGCTAAAACATTTTTTCCCAAGATAATAATGATGGGTAAATTATTAATGGCAGAATATTTTCGCGTTCATTGATCCTGTTTGTATCTTTTATCTGACTGGGTATTGAACGAAGGTCATTTTTGTTTAGGAAATCAGAGTGCGAGGTGAAAATACAAAAAAAGGACGATAAAAACTGTGGTTAGGTAGATCTTTGTATGTACCTATTCTTTCGATTCCATTGAATTGTTTAGTCTGTATTTCAGAACGAGATGTTATTATGGTGAATTTTTTGTTTGACGATTATGAGATTTGCAATATTTTATGAGTACTTTAGCAGCAAATTGAAACTTTGAACATACAAAGCATACCTGTCAAGTATGATCTCTGAGATACTGATAACCATTATAATGAGTCTAAGATAAAGTAATATTTGTCTACTGGCTACATTTTAAGATTATTATACATATTCTTTGATTCTGAAATATCTGTAAACATGACATCTTATTTGAATGAAGGAAACGAAAAACAATACCACAATCCCACAATGATATATACTGTTGTATTTGGTGCATCAGAAATTGTCATTTTGTAGTTCGTCAACTTCGTTGCATTCGTCAACTAGTGCAAACAATTTTATTCGCCTGAAATACCATTTCCGATTAAAGTTCAATAGAATACCATTAATATGATTTGAAGGGTTCAATAAATCCATTTAGATTTATTTATCAAATATAACAAAGGATGTGTATGAGAATTTTTTCAAAGTGTCAGTTTGGTATTTATACCAAGTCAATATTGTATTTTATCTTTAACAACATAAATAATGTCATAAATTAGTTTGATTGATAACTGTGCACACCGTCCTGAACATACAGTGCGGATGTAAAAAGTTCCCTCCTGATGAAGCATAGCAGTTTAGTTTTGGAGAGTCTAAGAAAAACTGCGAAATCTGTTACTTGGATAAATGTTCTGTGGAACATCTGGAGCTGATCATGGCAAACATATTCCAAATGGTGTTTGGTCAGAAGTAGAAAAAAAATATGAAACATGATGTAATATTTAGTACCACAGAATTTCCTGACAAATAGGAGTGGCCTCCAAGATCTCCAGATCTCACACTCCTAGATTTTCCTCTTGGGGATACTTAAAATGAGAAATCCGATTATTTCTCATTCAGCATCATAATCTTATGTTAATCGCCACTTGATATGTTACAAACAAACTTTTTTTTTCCAGCATCCCTGTCTTGCCTGCCGTTCGGACTCATGCTGGGATGGCCCTCCCCAACGAACCCTATCCTGCTGGAACCAGATTCCGTCATCCCGATTTCCATAGATCAAAGTGCCATGATAGCAGGTTTTTTGATGATTGGAAACACTCTGGGAACCCCCCTTTCAAGGAAATGTTTCATCGAATCGAAATACGGCTTACTTCTTGGTAAGTTTCAGTCCTTTTAAACGGTCCGAACGCCTCAATACAGGTACTTCAGGTACTTTAGGTAAACTTGCCTGTATTTGGATTACATCAGGTATTATTCTTTGTGTTGGATCTTCTCTAGGTTTATTGTTTCTAGGAGTGTGTCTTGATTTGTTTAATATATTGAATGTTAGATCTTGTTGTGTTTTGATTTGTACTTGTTCCTCGATAAGTGATTCATGACTGTTAAATTTATGGATGTTTAAGTTTTCCCAAATGTCCATGCGGTTTCCCTTGTTGACTTGTTTTATGAGTTTTATGTTC
>WOGM01000479.1:0-12604 GCA_015342125.1 Leptinotarsa haldemani | reverse complement strand
GGAGGAGAGAGAGAAAAAGCGAGGGGAGAGAGAGAGAGAAAAGAGAGCGAGGAGAGAGAGAAAAGCGAGCGAGCGAGGAGAGAGAGAGAAAAAATAGAGCGAGGAGAGAGAGAGAAAAGAGAGCGAGGAGAGAGAGAAAAGCGAGCGAGCGAGGAGAGAGAGAGAAAATAGAGCGAGGAGAGAGAGAGAAAAGAGAGCGAGGAGAGAGAAAAAAGATAGCGAGGAGAGAGATAAAAAAGAGAGAGAAAAAAGAGCGAGGAGAGAGAGAGAGAAAAGAGAACGAGGAGAGTAAGTAATGTAATGTTTTTTTTTATAATCCCCAATAAAACCCCCAGAAAAATATCAAGCACTTTATTGCCACTCTCACTGACATGCCACTGTGAATAAAAAAAATTGAATATATGAAATACCTTGCTGCCTTATTTGCTTCAACAGAGTTGTCATAGCTCTGCACTACGAGTCCATCATAGTTGCCTTGAGAATCATGGGAATCAGTCTGGTGCAAGTTCCTTGCTTTTTTATCATTTTCATAATAAAAAGTCAACTTGTACGGTGGGCTTGTGGGTTCTAAGTTGAGTTCCTGGGTCATTGGGGCGTGTACGGGGGCGAGTAGGTCAGTCTCGCTTTCATTGAGTTTCACAGTCTCTTGCAGAGATTGCGTGTTAGAATTGTGATTAGCGGCGTCTGTCAGTCAGTAACATTTCTTCGTGCAAGCACATTTACGCACGATGTCGATGTCTTTGGTGTACCTGGTGCCATCATTGCATAAAAGTCGTACCTGCAATTAAAAAAATTGAAACTTTTTGGTGATATGATGGCGAGTTAGTTTTTTAAATTGTAAATTTTAAAAAGTGTTTTTTAATTTTGGTAGGTACTTGAACTCCAAAACAAATCAATATTTGGTTTATAAAAGAAATAAGATCCTAACAAACAATATTGAGTGTACATGAATTTAAAAGTAAAAAAAAGTTTTTTATTAGTCAGTGGGCTATGCTTGAAGACTGGCAGTAAACAAATCTAAAGAAATGAACTTTAAACGTTCAAGCCAGTCTCGAATATACCTACACAGTAGGTTAAATGGATTGACGCCTATCAGAAAACAACTCCTCCCTTGGCTAATACCACGAAGGGCGTTGAATTATATCAGACAGGCGTCAGTGCAGGAATCTTCACATACAACTGAAAGAGTCGACCTTCAATTTTGAAACGGCACACTTGCAGACACTCATCAGTGCAAGATAGTGACTATCGTCGACCTAAAGTCAATGATATTTCATAATTGAAAATCGGAATTCTGTCAGAGTATTTCATTCCTCTTCCTAAGTTGGAGCGAAACAACAAAATGTCACTTCATCTAGTCATGAAAATCACAAATGACCATAGTACATGGATTACTGCCAGTACATTTGTATAGCTGTACCTTTATATCAAATATTTATATGTTGAATGTGAGATTAGGAGCTGTACATTTCCACTTAAAAACGAATTATACTGATATTGAGTATTTTCAGGTAAGAATAATAGCCTGTCGAAACCATTTTAGGACCAAAATTCTGCTTTGATAACTTTAATAGTGGAATTATGATAATTTTTGCGTGGGAGATCCATCTTTGAATTTTTGAACATTGAGGTTGACACGATTGTAACACGGGGAGTAGAAATGATTTCCATTTACTGTTGGAAATCGGAACACAAGAACTTGAACACAAAGTGATTTGGTCGGACGAATATTGGGACTAGAATAATAGGTTCTTTTTTCTACAAACATTCTTTAACTTCAGAGCGATATTTAGCTGTGACTATTCAAATTATTTTTAATATTTTTATTTACCTTTCGCCTTTTACTTTTTCTGGCATGGCAGCAACTTGATCCACAAGTGCCAACGCACCTTGCCATTTTCAATGGCTTTCTTGATCTGCATCCATTCTCTGAGTAGTGTTCACGAACTTGCTCTTTTCGGCAAGTTGGTGCTGCAAATAACAAATAAATGAAGACTGCTAGGTAAACATATTCATTTGAGAAAAATCAGGGAATACAAAACGATTAAAGATTTACGTTTTCAGTAGTATTGAATGAAGCATTTGCCTATTCGCCACATATGTCAGTTCTAACCATGATTTTTTATAGGCTTTTATGGTTAATCTCCCTCCACCGATTATAATGCTCAGCTGAAGCAGAAAATTAGTAATGTGAGTCGGCATACTTACACTCCTCCTCACCTTGCTCGCAGTATTTGCCCCTGAAGCCAGGCCTGCATTTGCAAGCATACTCTCCGTTGCGCGTTGCAATGCACTTGCTGTCATGTTTGCAGTGATTGCCAAGACAGGGATCGGGTGGACTCGCTGCCTCTTCCACCATTTCATCCATTTCATCTTCTTGTTCTTCATCTTCTCTGTCAGCGTCTATCATGCCACAACCAGGTTGTACTTTCTGCTGAATTTTGGCGTTCCCAAAGTCTACAGGTTTGTGGTTAATCCAGACTTCTTTCATACAACCTACGAAAAAATAATTGGTGTAATTGAGAAAATATTATCTTTTTTGAAGAAGGAAACTATAATCTCCAACTTAAAACGTACATTCGTTGGTACTCGGTGGTACCGGTCAGTTTTAGGAAGTAAAAAAAAGGACAAAAATATTTTCTTTTCTAATGTTATTCAAGATCTGTGGTGTGTAATCGATCATACAGTTTACATATCGATAGGGAGGGAGGTAGGTAGGTCAGTAAGTCGGGTCTACTGTAACTCACGAGAGTTTATTGTGTCTCGTACCTATTCAAACTCGACCAATCTCATTCCAACTTCTTAACGAAGGTGAGTGTTATTTCAAATCATCTGGCAAGGGTGGGACACTGCCAAATGATGAAAACCTAATCCGCTCCGCGGAGGGGCAGGACAGATCATAACATAGATCCTGAATTTTCTTGTGAAGAATTATCCATTCCAAGGTTGGCATGGTATATGGCGTATTTCAGGGAAGGAGGGCCTTTGATAGCTACTGAGTACTAACTTCCAGTCGTTTCGTCGACATTATCGAATATTCAGGGCGCAAGATTTCCACCATAATGACCCCAGCAACCTTCAAATATGAGGACCTCTACGAGTCAGCTTTATCTGAATATACACTAGATTCAACCATACAGAGCTTTTTCGTGTAAATCATATTTTCAGTAAGTGTTTGCTGATCTGCTGAAGGGAGTTGCTTTCCCTCCTAATGCAGATTATATTTCTGCTACTCAAGAATTTGGTGCAAGGCAGATTCCTAAGATATCCTACTTTCGAGGAGGCGATAGGTCACTTAGCTTTCTATGTTGGTACCAGGGTCAAAGATAGAGAACTGAGAAGCTCTTGCTCTTGGTATGATGTTACAGGGAGGAAAATCATGATTTTTTAGTCGGCGTTCATTTCCTTCTTATACTCAGGTTACTTCCTGGTCCATAAAGAGATTCATTAGTAGCTGAGAAAAGGATATCCATCACCAAAGTATCTCAAATTACCATGATAAGGCTTTCAGGTCATTATTTAGGAGAAATCCTACTTGCCGATGACATCCAGTAGGGACAATGCTTACATATACTGTGTGGAAAAATCCTTTAACTACTAACTAATCACAAGTATTATTCTTCAGGCAATTCGAGTTTGATTTAATTTTGTATGGCACAATATCCTCATTTGAAGTCTAATAGCATAATATTAACTTAGCACGTGGGATTTTTCACAATTATGAAGAACAGTGATTAAATTTGAGTTAAATTTTTTACAGACAGTCCCTATTTAGCCTGATTTACAAATTTAGAGGTTGTAACTCTAAGTGTGTTCAGATGCTCCATGCCAAAACACAGTATGTGAAAAATGGATGATTTGTCAAACAAGCTAAAACAGGTGAAGAAAGGAGTAGATACTTATTTTGATCATGCTATATCTTCGGAACCAGTATCATATCTTCTAACTAGTGAATGATGAATAGACTGCCTCTGAATATGTGTACAAAAACCATATGTGCATAAAGTGTTACATATTCTCGCATAGACCTGTCGTGTCAATAGATAATATTTTAAAATCTAAAATTCTATAAATATGTTCAATAACTGAAGTCAAGAATTTAATCCCTTTAACTCTTATACACTATATATTATTTTATGAAATCAAATTTAATTCTTTGAATCAGATACTTCTAATGCTAATGACTACAATGCAAAGTTATCTAAACTTGACTTGCTCAATTTTAAAAAGTTCAAGCTCCTCCTAGCTACATCATTTGCAAGTTGAATACATAGTCTGATCATGAATTGAAAAAAAAAACAGATGAATCA
The DNA here is from genome assembly GCA_015342125.1 of Leptinotarsa haldemani. Lineage (NCBI taxonomy): Eukaryota > Metazoa > Arthropoda > Insecta > Coleoptera > Chrysomelidae > Leptinotarsa > Leptinotarsa haldemani. Next base: position 8,294 of record WOGM01000479.1, on the reverse strand, counting down.
TATTTTCATTATTTTAGGACAGTGAGATCCTTGTTTTCTGTACAGTAAAACTTCTCTCCTTTCTCTAACTTTTGAATGAGATATCAAGGTCAGACAATATTTCCATGAAAGGACAGTATTTTCAGTACTTTATGGTGGATAAAACAATTTGATGTTACTAGTCGCCAAGAGACTCTATCAAACTTTTTTTGAATGGAAAAGGATCTCATTTTATAAGTTTTTCAATTTTCTATCCAACACTAGTTCATATTTGGAAGTCAGACCAGCCATATCCCAGTAAATGTTAATTAAAGTTTATTTACGAATTTATTTCTGCAATTTTGGAGTAATTCTCTAGTAATTTTGTGAGTTATTCCATCAGAATATTTATTAAATAGTAATTGTACCAGAAAAGTAGTTCATGCAAACCCAAATGAGTTTTTGACTGATGTTATGTTTCAGTAAGATGGTGCGCCTCCTCATTATGATAGGCTGGTTGGAACATGGCTGGATGACACTTATCCAAACTGATGGATAGGCAGATGTGGTTCTTTAGAATGGCCTGCTGAATTACCTGATGTGTGTCTATTCCACAACTCATGGATAGAAAAAGAGGGGTTTCAACGAAATTACCCCAAAAATATTCCATAATGTGAGAAATGACTTTGTCAGGAAGAGAATAGTGGACATTTTGACATTTATTAGGATAAACTGGAGTGAGTTGAATGATTTTTTTGACATTGTGATGTACATATTGTTTGTCTGCAGATTATAAAATTGGTAATAAAATAGTATCGCCTGGTCTGAAATAAAAAATAAACCAGTAATGGATATAGTATTGAAAAACCTAAACAATGAAGTATCACAAGATCTTTCCATTTGAAAAACTTTTTTTTGTCCTTTTGAATGAATAAGCACGTATATCGAAGAGCTCTTCATTGACACTTACCATAAAAACTAGTCAAGTTTCGTAAATGCCATTGCGTGAAAGCTTCTAGACCAGGTTCCGGAGGAATACCTCCCAAATACATGGGAGTTGTCAACCTCAAGTATTCCTTAGATCCTTCGTTGATTATGCTCCTTGCCAATCCTCTATCTACACGCAAAGTAAAATTTTTCTTGACCGCAATTAATTCAGCAATGTGATACTGCCCGTCAGAGACCATTTCAAAACTGAAAAAAAGGAATGATTTTATAGAAATTGTCAACTCTACCGCTTATAGTGTTTCTGAATCTTACCTGTACATGGTTGAAACAGGGTAGTTCCCTATATCATAACTCACTCGTATCCTTCCATTGAATAACTCAACAGCTAAATGTTCTTGATGTCCATCATACATTAATACACCATTTTCTTGGGTTGTTGCAAAAACTATAGTAACATTGGCTTCAGGTTTTGTTCTCAGGGGTTCCAGTTCTACATATGACGTGTTATGGATAAAACTGAGACTTGTCAAGTATTCACAACGTTTCCCTGAAATAATTATTGAAATAAGGATACTGTTTATATACTCAATATTGAGTGAGCAACTAATGATAATCTGAAAACTATGAAAGATCATAAAAAATAAATGGGATATTAAAAACACCAACACTGAAATATTCAGATGAATTAGTTAAAAAAAAGAAATGGTATAAAAAAAATGAGAAAAAACAAACAATAAGTATAAAATTGCCAAATGTAAGGACGCTAATTTGTAAAGAAAACAATTGATTGTGTCCTGAAATGGAAATGTATTAATAAATGAGCTAAACAAAAATAAAAAATCAATAAAAATTTAAGAGAAACTATGGTGATGAAAATAATTGAAACTAGGCTAATTCACAATATTTTGATTGTTAGTATTCACAGTTCTCTTTAGGTGGGATAAATTAAATGGCTTATTTCTGATACTTCAAGACAATTTATAGATGATTTAGTTTTTTCTCTTTCTTTTCAGTTGTCAGGTTCCTATTTATCAATGTAGTTAGTATCATGCAATCTTTGTGCATTCATCACATGAGTAAATTTCTACCTGCAATCCTTTGTCTGCAGGTAGAATATTGATGGTTTTCTCTTCCTGGCTGATAAGAGAAGTTTTCTTCTCATGGATTTCAAATCAGTTATTTCCTTATTAAAACAATGGAGGTCGCAATCAATCAACGAATGTCGATCATATTGGTTGGTTAAATAAATTCAAAGGAGTATAACTGTATACTTTTCATATTTGAAGTGTTATTATTAAAAGTCATCAAGAAAACTATGAATTAAACATAAGTTTAAAGAATCCTCCGAAGAAGAGAATTCTGATCATAGTTCAAGAAATTCGTAGGATAAGTTATTATCACTTCAAAACTCTCCAGTTGCATGATCTCCATTACGACTACAAACCCACTACAACTATTAAAAATGTTTTCACAACATGGACACATCAACGTTAATTGTAGACATTTAGTGTTCTCACCTACTTTTCTTGTATATATTTTTTATTTTGAAGGGTTTTTCATCAATACATTTCGTCTGTTTTTCACTTTCAATATCATAAATATATATTACTGGAATTTTATCCCAACACCAAACTCCAGTAATATTTACTTACTACACCAAAAGTTCCAAACAGTGCATCAACAGTATTATAATTATTGTTGAATAAACCCCTGTATCGTTTTCAGATGTTCTTTTTTTCTTGGACCTGAGATCAAAGAAAGTACCTGAGTATCCGGGAGCACACTTGCAGACATAGTCATTAGATCCCGATGGCTGGAAACACACTCCATGGACACAATCATGATGCTGGCAAGGCGAAGTCTGGGGGTACATCATGGCCACAAAGGGTGTTATTTCACAGAATTTACCAGTATACTCGCCAGTACATTTACAGAAGTACTCGTTAATACCATCTACACAACTGGCGCCGTTCTACAAAATAAAGAAAAACAAGTAGAATGAATGATATTTCCATTACGGTTGCAAGTGCTTGTTATATGTTGCGAAATGTAAAGTATTTGATCTGGCGCCATCTAGTGCCAACTTTTAAAAGCTTATTAATTATTTTTGTATCATTACAATACTGTGTAGAAATAAATAAAATTAATATTTATTGAATATTGAATCAATATTTACCTGGCACATGTGGTTCTCGCAGTCGTCGATATTTGTGGTGCAGTTCTCGCCCTTAAAACCAGGTAAACACTCGCAGTTGTAATAAGTATCGTGATCAACGCAACGAGCATTATTTTTACAAGGATTATATTGTTCTGTACAAAAGGGAATTTTCCGCTCACAATAGTCGCCCATAAATCCAGCGGGGCACTTGCACTGGTACGAGTCGACTAAATCCAAGCAGGTAGCATTGTTTTGGCATTTGTTTCCGAGGCAGTCATCAATATTATGCTCGCAGCGCAAACCGGTGAATCCCGGTTGACAGTCACAGCTGAAAGACAGAAAAAATGTAGATCATAACAGATTATTCTTTCAGATAAAGAACTAATCAGAATCTAGTATGTTTGGAATTAGTTCAAGACTACAATGATATACTTTTTTCCTTTGGAAAAACACTTGTTTGGATTTGTTTTGTATCTTATATTTTTTTTTAGTATTTTTCAGAAATTAATTGATATATCTTTTTTTCAAGTAAAAATTATTAAATAATTGACCCAGTCCAAATGAAATTTTTTTCATCACAATGCTTCAATTATATTTTCTGTAAAATACGGAGATACAACGCCCATTCAGGTTCCATTAAGGGTACCGCAGGGATCCCATATGGGTCCACTGCTGTTCAACTTGTTTGTGTCGGAAACAGAGTTTGTTTTCAAATATTTTTGCGGATGATCTCAAACTTTATCGAGCAATTACTTGCCAGGAATATACTAAATTAGTTCGAAAAGATCTCGAAACTTTTTCCATGTGATGTATAAATAATTTGTTAGAGGTAATCATCGATGAGTGTCAAATCATTACGTTCGCTAAAAACAGATGTCCAATATTTTTCGAATATACATTGAATAATATAGCTCTTATGAAGAGAATCATTTATTCGCGATCTGGGAGTTAAATTTGATAGCGAAATTAATTTTAATCTTCAAGTATCAGAAATTGTGGCAAAAAGTCTCAAAATGTTGGGTTTTATGTTGAGAATTTGTACTGATTTTTCAAATGAAACAAAAAAGATTTTATATTGTGCTTTCGTAAGATCCATTCTTGAATATTGTTCAGTTATATGGGACCCATACTATAATGTAAATATCGATTTGATTGAGAATGTTCAAAAGAAATTCTTAAAGAATTTTGCTTTTCTGTTTGGTATTCAACAAAATGAATGTGAGTACAGTTAAGTCTTAACCAAGTGAAATATAAAATAATTGGAAAAGATAGGAGAATTACTATTATGCCAATTATGCGTTGAACAACCCGATGCCTCGTATTTTGAAGCTGGGAAATCAATATCATATAACTTAGATCTGCATGTTTAATATCACTTCAGGTCTTTAAAAATCAATTGAAAAGGCTTAAGCGTTTTCGAAGCTTTTCCTACCTTACCATATCTTTGTAAGTCCCCGATTTGTTACATCTTTTTTCTTGTAAGTACCAGAATTGTTTCATCTTTCAGTAATATAGTCACTAGAAATAAGGATTTATTAATATTTTGTATTTCACACTTTGCTAAATGTTTTGTAAAATTGTAAATTGTAATGTAGACATCAGACATAAGTATTCAAAAATACTTTGTAGTTTCTCACACTTTGTTAAATATATTTTTGTAAATTGGATTTTCCGCTGAATAAGTAAATAAATTAATAAGTATTCAAAATTGCTGTTGAGTAATTAGAAAATGCTGCTGATACTATTCTATCGGACAAGTGTGCTTATATGTTTTTTTTCTACCGAATAAATTATTAACTATCAATATAACACGATATGTCTCATGCTTTCAAGGTAATTCAACTGTGAGACAAATATTTCGATTTACAGTCAAAAAATTGTGATGTCAAAATCTTTCTTAGATCTGATTAGATGCTGAAGATATGCTTCTTCTATGATATGATTCTTCTTATGCTTTATCTTTGCTTTCCTGAAAAACACAGTTTTCTCTTTAGCGATTCTCTCTCTCTCTCTCTCCCGCCTTTTCCTCCCTTCGTCTTCTGAAACACTATTATTGCTTCTGAGTGCGTTGAGAATAGGAAACTTGCTTAGAAAGTATTCACGAAAATTACATTGAGAATCAAAAGATATCATTACCTTCGAAATTGAAAGCCTTGTTAGGTTTATAAACTCAACAAAACACAAACAAAGCAGAATCAAGGTTAAACACAAATCACGAAACTATACAACTCAATAATATCAATCTATTAAAACAAAGGACCTCATCACATTTCACACAAATGCGTTTCGCTGCAGCTGCTTAAATAAGTAGATTTAAACGGCAGCCACAGCCTGCGGCATATGCGTGCGCCCGAATTGATACAGTATGACGTCATGCCAGTTCGCGCCTTTCAACGCTTGTTCGAGTTGGTTTTCCAATTTGAGAAACTTATAAACCCACTATTGATATTTCACTGCTCATATTTCGCAGTAGTTAATAGTTATCATAGCAGAACACTTTTACGATGTAAAAACATCTACACGTTCCTTATTGTTGATGAGTCAGTAACATACAGCATACTGTATGTTAGCATATACAACATACTGTTTATTAGTTTCCAAGATGTTTCTGTTGAAAATATTATTTCTTTTCATAGAGTTGGGAAAGGTCTTTTTAGTTTTCCTTTTAACTGTGAGGTTTAGATTATCTTTTTTGTCTTAGGTTGTCTTGGAAGTTGAGTCTCATTCTCGAAGTGCAGTGCGTCTCCACTATGTGTCATCGGTCTGTCCACTTTGAGTATGGGAACTCCTTAATTCTGTTCCTTATTTCATTCCAATGCTTTCTCAGAATGAGTTCCAGCCAATCTGTTTTCCAAATAGCTCGAATAACTTCTCTCCCCGTAGAAGGGAGGCTGACTATCTAAGGTTCAGGTGTGTCTCCTCGGGGAGAGCATGTATCCACATGATGCTTCTATTAACTTAAATCTCTGCTGCTCTTGAGATTGCACAATTTTTGCATAGATATTAATTACCTTTTTTTTACTAGTGGGTGATAAGGCTATATCATCTGTGGCAATGCGTTCAGTTCGGATCGTGTTTCCTCATCATCCGTGATCCACGAAATTCGGAATTGATTATAGTTAAATTCTTCGTTTTCTTTGACCTTTTCCAAGTTTGAAGGGGTTGGTTTTTCTCCTACGTTTTGGTCTGTGGGAGAAAGTTTTTTACCCTTTTTCTTTGCATCTGGGAAAGTTTTATCACCCTCAATGACTTTTTAGGTTTTTGGGGTAGCAGGTGGATTTAGCTCTACCTCCGTTTTTTTCCTTCAAATGTAGATTTTTCACCCTTTTGCTGCTATCTCAGGTTTCTGTCTCGGAATCTTCATCCCAATGCGTTGGGGCTGCAGATCTAGTTTCAAAACGTTTTTCTTTGATTTATCCTATGGAGGATTTTGGAGAGGCATGTCTGAAGTTTTAGGGTTTTCAACACTAACGGGAAGTAGGGTGGATTTCATTTCACAAACTCACATCAAAAGTGTAGTAAAATTGGATCTTCAAGTTTATCATCATGCAGTATCAGAACCTTTGGTGTGGTAATGAATATTATTGGAGTTTTTTCCCAACACCAAACAGTCATTTCAACACCTCCACATGTGTTTCGATCACCAAGTGATCATCTTCAAGAGGAAGATTGAACTGTTTAGGAGTTTAATCTTCCTCTTGAAACTTCCTCTTGAAGATGATCACTTGTTGATCGGAACACCTGTCGAGGTTTTAAAATAACAGTTTGGTGTTGGGAAAAAACTTGGTAGTAATATTCAGCATAAAGTGTGGTGAAAAGTATCGTTCTCTAAAGACTCACTGAAAGTGCGGCTTAGGTTGGACTTTGCCAAATTTTAGAAATACCGGAAAGTGTAGTGAACTTCCAATTCCATACACTTTTCTAAATTTTTTGCAGCGCAAAAAACATGCTGACGAAAACTTCTTCCCTGGGTGAGAAGTGTTGCAGAAACTCACTATACTGAAAATCACTTTGTGAATACTATCGGAAACTGTGGTAAAAAACTCAAGAGCTAACGGATGATGGATGGTGGACTTGACTATTCGAGTTGAACTAACAAATCATATCTGCAACCAATAGAGCAAAATCACAGAGATGGGTAATAATGTTTATGTTTACGCAAATGTGGGGCATTTGAATGCTGGTGGCTAGCAATTTATGGACAACCCAATTCATTTCAGAAGAATATGATGAATACCCAACAGAAAAGCTGTACAAACTAGTACACAAAACAAAATGTTGAGTGGATGTTATTAAAAGTAGGAAGGGAAAACTCAATAAGCTCATGTCTCACTATTCTACGATAATTAGTTTTGTTTGGAAACATTTGGAAAACATTATAAAAATTATATTATTATACAATGCTGATGAAAAACGGTTCACGATAGTAGTAATGAGAGTGTATAAAAAATTACACGTTTCCAATGAAATATTTTACTACGTGGTATATATTTATGAACAAATGTGATAATATTCTATAATCCTATCATGTTCTAATATTAATGTTCATCAAATACCTATGCAAAAATTCAAGAAATATATGTAGGGAATGAAGCATTGACAAAAAGCTAAGGAGTTTTATTTTAAAAAAATCAAAACTCTCTTATTCAACTGATTATGCGTATAAATTGTGTTTTGAGATATAATCCACTTTTTTTTTTTTTTTCGATGAGAATCGAAATTTGACAATACTTGGCCATCTTAGTCGAAGCAGCAAATTCAAATTTCGAATGAAGCCATCACTAAAAAATACATTATGATACTTAGCATATACGTATACTATCGTTAATTATATTTAGTATCAATTTATTTCTAGTTCTTCATACCTAACTAGTGTCTCTCCTAGTGCTTGCATGCCTTTTTTAGGCAAATCTTTCAATACCTTGGATTACATTATTTGAATTTTGATACAAATCACTATTTTTTTCACCAAACACCGCCCATGTTACTTGCTGATAATGAAGGTACAAAATTATTGTTTAAAACGCGGTTAGATAGTTTTCGAGTCTATTTATTAGTTTAACCCTCAACTGGAAACACGTGAAAGTAGTGCGCTATGAGTAACACACGTCTGACAGACGCAACCCAGGAAAATTGGTTATTTCAGTTTTATTCATTTACTACAATTAATAAGGATATTTTAAGAATTACTTGTAATATTGTTTACACACAAAAATCTGATAACCTAATA
>WOGM01000478.1:0-12638 GCA_015342125.1 Leptinotarsa haldemani | reverse complement strand
GGCATCGAGAAGTATCAAGAAATATCCAGAATGCTCGTTAGCTGAATATAACCGGCCTTCCGTTTCTAGAGGGAGTCAGTCAGTACTTAGATGGCAATCAGTAAAAATAAATTAAGCGAATAAGTGTTGAAAATAAATTAGTTGTGTTAGTGAAATATTGTTATAATAAATTGGTTCAAGACAGTTAACTCTTTAATTCGTTACAATACTCTCTGACACTGAGTCTACAGAAGAGATGGATGTCGAGCTTACGACTCCAACTGACCTTCCTGTAAATTTATATCAGCAGCGAGTCTACAGAGGAGATATATGTCGAGCTTACGACTCCAACTGACCTACCTGTAAATTTAGATCAGGAGCGGGAGCTTCTCAATACTCCAACTCCTGATCCAATAACTGAACCTAAAAAAAGGTTTGATGATGCAGCCAGGAAACGACTGAGTCGTCTCCAATATGCAATTTCCAATATGCATAAAATAATTTTATTTAGAAAATGTATGTTAGTATTCGTAAAATAAACAACCGCTATACCCCTATGGAAATAACTTTCTCGCCATTCTAATTACAAAATATTTCCATACCACTCTCTGCCTTTGCTTTTGAAAATGGAATTCAGCAGTTGTGCTGACCCACGGTGTGGAATGATGGATAACAAACACTTCACTGAACACTCTCTTCACTCACTAAACACTCTTCAATATTCACAATAAATCCCAACTCAATTCCTAATATGTCCACTCGCTCGATGCTCGATTCATACTCATGCAGTCATGCAGGTCCTTTTTCTAATTTTTTCGAGCTCAACTACATAGGGTTATCAGCAGTATGTCATTTATTAATATGTATGATTGTTACAATGTTATGATGTCATTTAAATTTTGTTCAGTACATTTACGTCACTGAGAAAATTTAATGATTGAGTATGGTCTGATTTATCACTTAATATAGTTTTCAAGTCATCTCTCAGATTATGTCGAAGTCGCTCTTTCGTGTACTGTGGGCACTCGGTTAGAATATGTGCGAAAGTCACTTCAGAATCACACATTGGTACAGTTTAAGTAAACGATATAGTGCCTAAATCAGTTTCAATTATATTTCTCAGAGAGTCTGTATTATTGCCATGCCATAGTAAAGTTGTATCGTCTGCAAACATTAACTGCATTATTGAAATTGTATTAGATAGGTTATTCACATAGATAAGGAACAAAATGGGACCGAGCACTGATCCTTGGGGGACTCTACAGGTGATTTTGTGATTTTCGAAAGACTAGAATTTTTGTTCTACAACTTTACATTTTGAATTCTATCTGATAGATAAGATCGGAACCCATTAAGGGTTGTTCGTTTGATCCCATAAAAGAACAATTTTTCCAACAGCACTCTGTGATCACCGCAATCAAAGGCCTTAGAAAAGTCGCAGATTACTGCCGCAGCCACTTCACGTTTATTGAGCACTACATATAACTCTTCTACGAAGACAAAGATAGCATCATTTGTACTTTTGGATCTTAGAAAACCAAACTGTGAGCTACTCAGATTATTGTGCGTCTCCAGAAATTTTATAGAAAATATTTTGTGGACGTCCATATTTGAATATATTAAGTTGTTTCAAAAATATTGTCCGTTTAATTGCCATATAGCTCCATATCTCAATAAATACTTATTTTACTGTGTCGTGGTACGTACTGATCGACAGACAATTTTGTATTTTATGCATTGATGCTTTTTATTTCTTTCCAAATTTCAATTGTTTGCCTCTTTTCAGCGATTTTCGGCCACTTTTTCTCTACGAATTCAAATTGAACCAAAGGGCCGCCGAAATAACCCGAAAACTCAAGCAGGCATTCGGCAATGATAATGTTAATTAATAATAATAGGATAAGCCAATGCACGGGGTCTTCTTCAATAACATTGAAGACATTAGCTTATCAAGTCGCCTGACTTTCGCTTTCTTCAGGTCGAGTGGGCTGAAATCGGAAACTGAGGGGTTCATAATGGCTTGCCAGGATGGTGTCTTCAACACCTTAGCCTACCGCAGTCGCGTGATGGGTATAGAGGCACAGAACACCCTAACTACACAGAAGTGTAAGTGAAAGGCGGCACTTTGATCTTCAAGGGGTGATTTTTCGTGTTCTTCCCCCATTCCTTAGTATTACATTTGTTAGCGGCAAATTTGAATTGAATGAAATTAATGTAGTTCTGGGTGTACCTACTTCAGCACTCGATTGGAAAATATATTCAGGGATTCCTGAACTGACATATTACTTTTGTAAGTTTGGACGAAAAATCCTGTATATTTTTTCCTACTTTTCATAAACAAATATTCGAGAATCTAAACTATCGCAACATAACTAAGTCCGGTAGATTTTTTTAATGATACTCATTTATACCCATGATATATTGGCTTCAATAATTATGGCAATCTCAGCGCCATATAGGTCGTAGTCGACGGCAAATATCATTAAACGATGAAATTGGAACCTTTGGTGTACACTTTTTTTAGAGATCAATTACCCTAACAACAAATTTGCATTCGACTCGCGTTTCGCTAAGAGGTTAGATCTTCAGAAGAAATTTGATGAATTTCTGAAGGCACACTCAGTTCCTCCTTTGGTGGACATCTGCCTACTCAACAATCGCACTGGTAACTAGTTTTACCAAATCAATATATACCACAAGTATAAAAGGAAGTTCAAAAAACCAACGGGGTCACTCAATTTATTAACAATTATTTACATTTGTGAAGAAAATGGACACGACACAACGAAAACAAAAATCAACTGCATAGAACCGGCGGGAAGTTTGAAGTTTACATTTGACAAATGTAATACTGAGCATAGCACAAGCGCACTCAGATAAAGTTTGGGCGGGAAGGCGGTCTTACTCTTCTGTGTAGTTAGGGTGTTCTGTGGTAAAACATCAGAGTTTCTGGACATCTTTACTGGGTGTGTTCGTCACTGAACTGTTTTATATATACAGTTCAGTGGTGTTCGTTCATTATACATCTGAGCCATTTCTTTGCGGTCGATTAGCTCGGCAAGCGTTCGATAATGCAGATTTGTTCTTAATTACATCTGCTCTGTGTTTAGTATTTACGAGACCGAGGTAAAATGTGATTGTTGTCTCTGACATCAAAGATAGGTTTAGACCTTAGACAAGGAAAGATATAGTTTAGACAGATTTTTTAGTTGTCACATGTCATATTTAAAATATTGGTTGAGTTTTAGGTATTTTTCAAAGAAACTGTTGAAGAAAAACCTTCTCCGACCATACATAAAAACTAAAGTTATATGTTTGGGTTCACAAACAATATCACATAGTGACAACTTGCCATTCCATATGGAAACGAAAATTCGTTAAATATATTTCACTCCATCGACATAACCTTAATCGTTATGTCGGTGTTTCACTTTTCACTCCCTTGATTCAGTGATCACGTGGTATAAAATTTGCATTTGCTCGTTCGGCTCCAGATTTTTAAACCGAACATACCTACACCTACTGGTAATAGTGGTAATGGTAATACTAAAGAATGCATCAGTTTAAATTCTGTGGTTGTCACAATAGAATTAGAATTAATGTACTGCTACCGTTTCTGACTTCCTTATTATAAGTGTTCATGTGTATCATAAATGTAAACTCATCTACACATATCTTTTCACTATTACGGTTAACAAAGCAGAATACTTCCTACATCCTATATTGAATAAAATTCAATTGAAATGATATCAGTATGGTCAAGAAGCAATATCATAATAGAATCGGTATTTGTTTTAAGCCTGTGCAGGTTTATTGCACACTAATGCTTGCAACTTTGGTTGGAATGGCTCTTTTGCATTTCTTTTGGAAAAATGCAGATGACATAAAAACAGAACATGAACAAACAGAACTTTCTCAAAAAACATTGGCTCAGAACTATGCTGATCCCAGGAAGTCTACATTTCAAGGAGAAAAAATTGTTCATTTAGACCTTAAAGGAGCACCGCCAAAGATAACATACTACCATAAACTGTTTCCATTACTAGCAAAATTAGGTGCAAGTGGAATTCTCATTGAGTATGAAGATATGTTTCCATATTCGGGTGAACTCGAAAACATTACTGCATTGAATTCTTATACCTTAGAGGATATAGCCATTATAAATAAACTTGCACAAGATAATAATCTGCGTATTATCCCTTTAATTCCAACATTTGGACATTTAGAATTTATTTTAAAATTATCAGAATATAAAGACTATCGAGAAGTAATGGCTTATCCACAAGTAATCTGTCCAATTCACAGAGATACTCCGAAATTGATAAAAAATATGGTAAAACAGATTGTTGAATCTCACCCAAATATAGAGTCAATCCATATAGGAGCTGATGAAGTCTACTATTTAGGAATTTGTAGTCGCTGTACAGAATATATGTCGAAGAATAATATCTCTAAAAATGCATTATTTTTAATGCATGTTAAAAATATTGTTGACATGATAAACACACTCTTTCCTAAACTAAAAATCCTAATGTGGGATGATCAGTTCAGATCACTATCAGAAAAAGAGATGAAAATGATAAATTTTGACATAGAACCAGTTGTTTGGAAATATACAAAAGATGTTTATGATGAGTTGGGTCCCAGCCTGTGGGGAAGTTACAAAAAAGTATTTTCCAAAATTTGGACTGCAAGTGCTTTCAAAGGAGCTACAGGTATTTCATTGTTATACTTCATATAATGAGTATATTCTAACAAATTATGTTACTTGAAGTTTTCTCAACATTTCAGCTAGTAATGCATTTGTTTCCAAAGTTACCCATTATCTTCAGAATCACCGCAGTTGGATGTCCGTAATGGAGGAGTTCAAACATCAGCTCAATTTTCAAGGTATCATTATTACTGGATGGCAGCGATATGATCATTTTGCTATCTTATGTGAACTGCTTCCAGTAGGTATTCCTACATTAGCGATGAGCCTCAGGTTACTTCAAGGTGAGTCCATTAATTTGTTTTGGGGGATTAAACTATTGTACGAAATACAAATATTGTAGGTATTACAATACTGTTGTTGAAAAATTATGCTCACATTCTCTGTTTTTTACAGGCTATGACGATTCGCCACTTAGTCCCCCAATAGAAGTTGCTAAAATATTGCAGTGTGAACAGCCCTATGGCTTGATTGGACTTTTTTTTGGTAGCCCAAAATGTTCTTTTCCAGGAGGTGATATTCTTGAATATGTTCTTCATCTTGAACAGCTAATTCAAGAATATGACATAATAATGGAAGATTCTAGAGTGAAAGGTTGGATGAGTGATTACAGTGTTGCTCATGTTTATTCCAGTCCTAGTTATGTTGATTCAGTAACCTCGTCCTTGAGTAGAATGAAAAATGACCTTGAACAAATTGACTCTGGTATAACAATCGCTATGGCAGATGTGTATGATGAATATACAATCAGTGAATGGAAAGAAACTTACATAAAGCCATTAAAGAGAAAAATTGAAAAAATTTGGAATACAAGAAAACTTCTTCTTGAAAGGGACACGTGGCCAAGAAGACCTTTAAAACATGATGAGAATTAGAATATTATTTATTTTAATTCAATTGAAACTATTTTTATTGGTAAAAATTCATATATAATATATGAAACTTTTTCACGTATCCATACGTCCATCTATGTTATTATGTTATGATGCAACTGTGTTAATTATCAGATTTTCTTCAAATCTAGTATTTTGTGCAGAAAATGAACTGAAGATTGTAAAAGAAAACAAGAAAAACTAATATGATATTGTCAGTGGCATGTATAACGGTAACAACTTTCTGATGATGATGAAAAAAAATTGTTTTTTGTAAATATATGTATTTTAAAGTTTTAAACTTGGCGATAAAAGAACTGATTTTTCTATCAGCACCAGTAACTAAATGTTAGAATATATTATCTGGCTCACAGGACTCTTGAAAACTTGTAGAGTTGCTCGTAGGGGAGCATCTGATTGGTGCTATATTATTCATTGTTTTTGTAAAAATTGGGACCATTTTATTAAGCTATGTATATAATATGAAAAATTAGGTATCTTTGAGATTTTGAAAATCAACACATTCTTTTCTTAAAATGTATAATTGAAAATGATTAGTGTTTCAGCTCTGTTTAATGCACATTTAGTAATTGATTCACTTATTGGATTGGTCGACTATGAATGGGTCTTAAAACATTGCAGCATAAACCTAAAAACTTTAGACGTTCATTTTACATTTTTTTTTTCACAAATTTTATCTGTTAACACTAATGTGTGAATATTTTAGATTATTATCATATTAGGAATAGTGGAGGTTAATGGTATATGTGAACAGTATATACCAGTTTCCTTCGAATTTTCTAGTTCTTTCATTAATAACTTGGGGTTCAATTTATGTTTACTTGAAGTTGAATGCTTTCCGAATATTTCATTCAGATAATTAAACTTTTTTATTTAAGAATTATTCTGAAAGTAATTGTAACTGAATTTATCGTGATAGTGATTGTAAGACTGTTTCCTCGCCAAATCCATTGAAATGTATGTGCCATATTCACGTTATAAAAAGGAGATATAACTCTCAATTAATTTAAATAGCTAGGCAATGTGTAAATATTGATTTCAGTTATGTATATAAAAAACAGGTGAAAATATATTTTAAATACAAATGAAAAGATCTGACGTTTTTTAACAGCATACAACTACCTATTACTAAAACAAAATTCTTTCAACTACCAAAGCTAATGAGTCTATGGAATAGAATTCTGGTTTTTCAAAATCTGTGATGGGATTGGCTGATACTTGATGAAAATCCATAATATATTCAAGTAACATTTTATTGTGAGATTTTCACTGAATAGTATGAACACGACTAAGGAACTATTGTTCCTCAATAGGAATAAAGAGAAATCAAATAATTTTAATATCTAGAAATTGTTGTTAAATGATTGTTCAGGTTTTTAAATTTTATAAATAATATTAGGATGAATGCATATTATAAGATAAAGAAAATAACTCTTGTCTGATTTCCACAAAGTTTTCCATTTGTTACTACCAATTTCGGTTTGTTAAACCATTCTCAATAATGATAATCGTAATGATATTATTCTTATTCATTTATGTGAGTAATTCAAATAATAAATTTATTTTAATAAAAGTACAGCTGTTTACTTTCTTTTTATTTGTAAATAACGAAACGACTAACGGAAGTTTCACAATATCTCGATAATTAACGCTAAATTGAAATGTGTTCAAATAGGAGTCAATTTTGAGTAAAATCCACGTTTTTCTTCTGTAATATGTCATCTTGTTAAAAATCTGACTTGCACTCCACAAATCAGGTAGAGTGAAGTCAATAATCCATACATTTATGTCGATTTGAAAGTACCACAGAATGGCTGAAGTGTTATAGGTTTATGGACCACAGTCCCACTAATGCAAGATGCTAAATAAAAAAAATACTTCACTTCTCTTGCCTTCATCTTCTGTTATTGGAACATTTTAATATCATCTTGAAAAAGGGATTCAATAGTTATAATTAAATTTATTGCACAGGATACATCAATTCAAGCCATGAATCCTGCCATATTTGATTGGTTGTAATTGTATGGAACCATCAATAAAACCGTTATTATTATTAATCAATATTAAAAATTAAATTTATTGCACATGATACATCATCAAATCAAGCCAATAATACAGTGAAAAGGTAATGAAAATTTCTGTTTTTTACTACTTTTATTCGTAACTAACGTTACTGCAGTTAGACTCTAACTGCAGTTAGAGAGTTTATTGTCCAAGTTTGAGAATGTCCATATAGGACGAAACTGCAGTAACGTTAGTTACGAAAAAAAGTGGTAAAAAACATAGAAATTTTCTTTTCAATATGATCTCCTACCACATAGTAACGGCTGCATCTATCAATTCACCAATAATACAGAAATGAAAAGTATCAATGACAAATTTCCCTATCCTATAATTTAATTTTAATCTGTAAATTTCATTCTCAATCAAGTTGGAAGACCAAAGAATTAAACAATTCATGAATCATTCACTCTTAATTCATTCCTAGAAGCCAGCCAAATTCATGCTGTAATGGTTGCCTATACCATGTAATTATTATTTTGGATTGAGTGAATCTCTCATAAGCATTCTCACTCAAAGTTTCAAACGTTCACGAAAGCGTAGTTTTTTCATAATTCTTCTTCGTTCTCTATCAACACGATACTTGTGTAGGAAAATAAGTCGGTCTTCACATATCAACGATCAACGTGTCAATAATTATTTCAAGTGGTCTTGACACCTGACATCCACGACTATAACACTAAAGGATTGGAATCGATAAATTACTTTTGTTGGTATGATGGATTCATCGGATTTTGTACTGGATAGATTAAGACAAAATATAACAGAAAATAGCCTGCAACTGAAAGCATTAATTCAGGTAAAAAAACAGTTTATTTAACGGCAATGAATGTTATCAGAGACTACTTTTCATTTCACATTTCAGGATATTAACGCATGCGTTGGTCCGTTGGTTGAACTTCACGTTCTGAATAGCGCGGGACGTTCAAAAATAAGTACGCTCAGAAAATCATTGGATAAATTCAGCGATATTGCGAAAGAAAGTAAAGATCCTGAATTACTGAAAGAAGTAGTGATTCAGAGAGAACAGTTGGCAAGGTTTGACCTAATTTTAATATATACATATAATGTAATTATATAAATATAAATAATATAGTTATTATATATTCAAGTTAAGTATTTGCTCGGAACATTTCGTAAATCATGTAACGAAACTATACTCGTTTCTTTGGACGTCGTTCGTATTTACGGGAATTATTCGTTGTGGTATAAATGTCCTTTTATCGGTTGGAGCGCCATTGTTGTTTTAGCATTCAATATTCAATATTTTATTTTGTGCTACCACTAATAAGCAATAGGCAATTTGCACTCAGTCCGTGTGGTATTGTTGGCTGCATACCCTAAAAGCCATTATTAGCAAAGAACCTATGTTTGACGTGGATCCGGAGCATTCCACTGGAAGGTGAAAGGACTATGAAAACACTATCTACCCTTTTTTGCAATATCGTTTATTTTATGTGAAATAAAACTCAGGTTTGCGGTGGAAAACAAGTCGTTGCCATCGACACTTTTTCAATTATTACCTTTCATAACAGCTAAAGTTATTTTGAATGTCTTAATCCAGAAATATAACTTATAGCATTTATATAGGTAGAATTGAATTAGTTGGTGAGGGGAATGTAACTTTATTTCCAAAATGTATTTCTGGATATAAACAATTTATATAGTTTTAATTCTGTCAAACTGACAGAATTAACCATGAGATAACGAGATCCATTGCAATCATAAACTTGTACACATTTCAACCTATTAAACTTAGTGTACTCTGGATGTAACCCTTGATAATTTGTGTTAAATCTACCGTTTTTGTATTATTTGTAGTTCTATGGATGCTTTCAAAAAAGCCAACTTGAAGTCTATGCTATCTATTGAAAAAAGTGTTAAAGAAGAATTGCTCAAGCCTACCAAAGACGAGTCAGTTCTCCGACAACGACAAAAGAGGGACAAAGAGAGTCTAGTGAAGATGAGTTCCAATGTGACTGATCAATTGCTGTCGATTAGTAAACAGCTAGCAGATACTACTCAAAGAAGCGCAGCTACGCTTGAAACACTTGTTACATCTTCTGATAGTGTAACAGGTACACAAGAAGAACTGAAAGTTACCTCAAGTGCAATTGGACAATCGGGGAAATTGTTAGCGAAATATGGGAGAAGAGAATGCACTGACAAAATTTTAATGTTTTTTGCTTTTGGGTTCTTCATAGCTTGTGTATTTTATATTGTTCAAAAAAGAGTTTTCTGATTCCACTTCAGAAACGAAAAGTACTGAGAGTTTATTTTTTATATCTATGTTATGTATAATGTTAATGGTATTTCCCTCTAAGTTATTTAGTAAGTGTTTAAATGGTAAACAAAATAATCAACAACTTCATTACGTCACTCAAAAATACAACTTGAATACACTTATACTTCAAAAAAAGTACAATTTGGTTTAATTATTCTCCTTATTTCACTGGTATATTTCGCTTGCTGTCGTTGCAGATAATTGGATTAGCCCTAGATAGATCCATTTCGAAAAAAGCGTGCGGTTTTGCTCCATTTTTGAATGTCATTTTTGGGTTGAAATTCGGTATGTAGGTATCTCCAACGCAAAGAAAAATATCGAGAATTTGTTTTTTTGCTGAATCGCAGTAGGCTGGGGCTAAGTATTGCGAAAAGTGTGGCCCATGAAAGTCTACATCTGTGAAAAATAAAATCTCTGCTTTCAAAAATGTTCGATGCTTCGGCTTTAAAGCCATTTTCAAGAAACTATCACTACCTACTCAAGTAGTGAAGTTTGGCCACGGGGATCGGCGGTGCGAACGACGAAGCGGGAAGCGAGGCGACCATTCGCGCGACACCGTTTGCAGGCCACGGACAGTCACGTTCGCCGTCGCGATCAATAGTCCGACAGCGAAATGTCTTTATCGAAATTATCTCGATATTGCTTAGAAAGTAATAGTTTTTTGGTTCTAGACCTAATATTTGGAAGAGATTGTGGAGTACATGATTTGAATAAGAGTCGGGGTATAGATGGAGAATTCCACAAGGAGTACGAGAAATACAGATTATATCCAGATTTTTTTTTTGAGTACACCAGAATTAGTATTGAAACTTTCGATTATATTCTTATGAATATTGAACCAGAATTGGAGAAAAAAGTTAATGCAAATAGAATTTTAAGTGTCGTATGTTGATGAGACAGCTCATCTTCTAAAGACAAAAAAATGTGTATGAAATAAACTCTTGCATAAGTAAGCACCGCGTTTGTTTTTTTCTTCGCCCGGGTCCACAAATTTACAACAATTGATTCATTTTTGTTCAGATAGTTTTTTATTTATTCGGATTTTGCGCATCCTGTTTCTTAAATGTAGTATATATTTTCCAATATGCAGCAATAATTCACAATATTTGTTGTCTACGTAATGGAATGCCAATGATCCAAAAGCCGCAAAATGTCTTTTTCATAGTCAGACACAATTTATGTATTCCGTCAACTTATCCGTAAGAACTATCTGCAACGGTAAGACTTTGCTATAAACAGTTCAAACATTGCAGCTATTGTCTCTTCGTTGGTTCTTTCGGGCAGCGCTCTTGTGGTAACAGATCTCTTATGCAGCTTTTATTTTCTTGAGCAAATAGCAAACTGTTACTGAAACTATTAGAATATTGGATAATATTGGATTTCTCCATTTGGGCCAAAGAACCGAATCAGCATTTATCATAAAAAAACCTTCAATCAACCGAGGATTATTGTTTGTTGTTACGCCAACTTCATATTTTATGTTTTCCTTGATATTTTAACGATAAGTTAACGCTATGTACTTGTTTCAGGTGATATTATTATAAAGGAAGGAACGATCGGTTCCAAAATGTACTTCATACAAGAGGGCATTGTCGACATAGTAATGGCCAACGGAGAAGTAGCGACCAGCCTCAGTGACGGCTCTTATTTCGGAGAGATTTGCCTGCTGACCAACGCCAGAAGAGTGGCATCCGTCAGATCGGAAACGTACTGTAACCTCTTCTCTTTGTCCGTCGACCATTTCAATGCGGTACTAGATCAGTATCCGTTGATGCGTCGCACAATGGAATCGGTGGCCGCGGAGAGGTCAGTGCGTTGGTTGGTATAAAGAAGCCTGGAGAGGTTTCATTTCAATTATGTTCGTTTTATATCGCTTGTTTGCTGTGTGCTCTCATCTTTCTTGGTAAAGTGTTTCACTGGTTGTTCAATGCAGTAAATATAATATTCGGTCAATTGTATCCGTTGAGTAAACGAAAACTCCTTATAGAACGAGATCCGGAGAGCTACAAGTATCTGTCAAAAAAAACTTGATTACAATGAAAGAAGCATGATAATATCAAACAAGCTACAATTATTATTGAATTATGTATAATATTACATATATGATATAAGAGCATATTGATAACAATAAAAAGACATTGGTTGTCAATCGGTCGCAACCTCCTCAGCAGCTGTCATTGTTGCTTTGTGTTCTGGAAATTATATATAGGCTTAGTTGTTCAATAAACACAATAACACAAGGTTGCCTGTAAAATAATGGTCGCAAGTAGTGAAAAGAGAAATGAAACTTTCTATGTTTTTTATCACTTTTATTTGTAACTACCGCTACTGAAGTTTCATCCTTTATTGAGTACCTACATTTACGGTTCACAATGGGGATCTGCCAATGTGGAAACCGGCCAGTAAACTAAGTCGATTTGATCATTCAAAAGGTTGCACCCGCAATGTTTATGCTTGTGAATTTCTAAGGATTCTAAATAATTGAGTTTGCTACCCTTCCTTGTATCGTTTAGATTCGGAAATTTGTGGTTGCATGCCAAGGAATGGTTTGAAAACGTCGAATCATTTTTTCCTAGTCTGAAGGACCTTTCATGTTCAGCATAAAGTTTTTGGAAATTTCGGCCGCATTGTCCCACATAAACACTATTACACTCCGGACACTTAAGCTTATAAACTCCAGACTTTTCCAACTTGTCGACCTTATCTTTGG
>WOGM01000477.1:0-12634 GCA_015342125.1 Leptinotarsa haldemani | reverse complement strand
CCAGCGACCTGTCCACCTTCCTGGAAAGGACAGGATGGACGATGACCTAGGAGGACAACTCCTTGGGAGGATGTACAATGGGTCACATGTGGCCTAAATGCGTGGGCTCACACTCACCTTCCCTACTCTACAGATACAGACAGATACCCTGCTTCAACAAATGTTTTGTAGCATTTAATTTTCAAAAGCTCCTTATTTTCAAATTCATTCCGGTGAATCATGAAAGGTTAGCGTGCGTTAATGAACAAGTGAAATACAACCTTAGTGTTAATGAAGTTTAATATTTTGGAATGAGTTATTTTATTAGTCAGTTTTAGTTATTAAATAAATAGAGGTATAAATAGAGGTAAGAATAGTTGTATGAATAACAATTATTGAAGAGAGATACTCACTTAATCTTGCCTGCGCCATATATAGGAAGTTCATTGAGTAACCCTATGTCGACGTTGTATCCAGTGTCAAGACCTAATTTGTCCAAAGACAGTGCTAAACTGACGTTAACCTTTGAAAATTCGGGATCTTCAATAGCCACATCTTTAACTTTCGTGGTAAAGTTCATGCCACCCATACCGTAAATAATAAAGTCGTCCAAAGTCAGGGATCCAATTCTAAGAAAAAATAATATCAACATCATTTGTAATCTATAAAGATATAATTTTCTAATGGTTTCATTTCATGTTGATAGAGTTTCCCACTGTGTTTTTGTGAACATGGAGAAGTGGAAAGCCAAAACATTTCTTTTCTGCAAAATGAGCATCCGTTGTGGCATTAGCTCAGTAAGTGGTTTTCTGATACGCACTAATCAAATTTTTCTCTACCTATATAGAAGGATGTGCAAAAATTAAGATTTCGAATTTTATTCAAAATTCTTTATATCCTCGAAACTGTCATCTAGAGCTAACAAGTTCAACCGTTCTAGCTTGGCCTCTTAGGTGTTTGGAAGAAATAGTGAAAGATACGGTGTACACCAGAGACAAGAATCAGAAAGTAACTTATATAATATATCGCCAATGAAAGTCTTGAACTAAAGTCTCGAACTTTATGCAACTCCTCATCCAAATCCCAGTATACCGGCTAGCTAGAGTGTTCAGTTAACTAAAATAACTTTGAAAGTAAAAAAGCGAAAACTCACATGATGTCCTTTTTGCTTTCCGGTAAGGTAATGGAAATTGGATCATGGGTTATGTTACCATTTTTCTTGAGATTATTCAATATTATTTGGAGTCCCGCTCTGCTTAACCCTGAAAAACAGCTTTGATGAGTTTTTTCAAATATCCATCGTTTATATCATTTGAAATCAGAAACGTTCTGAAACGGGGACATAATTATTTACATTGTTCAAACAATACGGGGTCTGTTCAAAAAATAAGGTAACACCGGTATTGTGGAAAAGCAATTCATTGCTTTTGAATCATGATGATGCACCTGCTCACTCCTCATTGCTTGTTCGTAATTTTTGGTCGAAAACAACACCGTAATCATGCCTCAGCCACAGTATTAATCAGATTTGGCCTCCTGAGAAGGGGCATGGAGTCAAAGGCCAACAAGTCAAGTTTTGAATTTTGTTCATAGCTATTGTTTTGCAACAATTTTTAACAGATTTGATCGGTTTTTGTTCATCCCTTTTCTTCTCCCACTATCCTTATAATCTCATTCTTATTATTTATGCTAGTATTTTGAACACTTTCTCTGATATTGCAATTCTTCTATCATTTTCAGATTGTTCAATCACTTTTTCATATGTTGGGCATATAAGTGTTTTCTTCCGTTGCTCTGGCATTTTTTTTTTCATATTGCCATACATTTAAAATAAGTCAAGCTAGTTTTTCCTGTAATCTTTCTCCTCCTACCTTCAGTATTTCTGTTGGTATTTCACTTACTCCAGCGCTGTTATCATTTTCTATTCTTTTTTTGCTTCTCTCACCTACCCCACTGTTGGGTCTTATATTTGTTCATAGTCGTTTTCTTGCACTCCTTGTTTCATTTCCATCTCTGTCTGATCACCATTGTTTAATAATTCGTGGAAATAATCCACCCATCTATTTAACTTATCCATCCTTGGGTATCCTCCAGATGTAAGTTTCTTCATTTTTTGATTGTCGATAAGTTTTCAACTTCTTTCCTGGTGTAGTTTACTAAAATTATTTCAAAGAGTTTTTCTAGTACTATTTCATTTATATTATCGTTCCGTTTCTTTTTTTTATTTGTGCCTTACTTTTTCTATTTTTGCATTGTTCCTCTTTGGTTATGAATTTTTTCATTCTTTCGTTAACTTCTCTATCATCTTTTGTGTTCATTTTCAATCATGGTATCAAAAGGTTTTCTTCCCATTGTTTTTTTCTATTATTTGCATGATGGTCAGTCGCATTATCATTAGCAAGTCTAACTAGTTGACCGACAGTAGAGACAAGGCCCTAATACGGCGGCACCGTGTGGTACACCGTTCCTATAGTTTTTTAAAACTGTCTCAAGGTTTTTCGTATTTCAACACATTGTATTTTATAAGTGTCACACATGGTCCCCGCGACTATGCTTTAAGTACATTGGAACTTATTGTATCTAATTTTGGTGTGTGGCATGTATGTATTTCGTTAACTCTTTCAAATTTCTTGGTTCAGTGATTCTTTAGGCCAAGAAATCTGCCAAATTGGTACATATCAACAAAACTTATCTCTAAAGAATCATTTGATATTATATAACTATGTAATCGTATTTCTTTTTATCTTATCTATTTTATCTATTTCACTTTGAACCAATTTTGCTTTTTTTGTTTTTCTGTTGTATCCATGTAGTCATTCTATTTCTGTATTATCTCAATTTTTGTGGCTTTATTATTCAGGTCATTTCGTTTTCAAATGATTACATTAGGTATGCCTCTTGAAATTCAATACTTTTTCTATTCAGTGAAAGTTATCCTA
Source organism: Leptinotarsa haldemani (assembly GCA_015342125.1). NCBI lineage: Eukaryota > Metazoa > Arthropoda > Insecta > Coleoptera > Chrysomelidae > Leptinotarsa > Leptinotarsa haldemani. Next base: position 9,716 of record WOGM01000477.1, on the reverse strand, counting down.
GATTGGTGTTTTCAATTTCCTATAGTTGAAATTGTAGGTTATTATTGAGTAGATTATAGTATACCTACATCAATTCCAAGTGTAATTGTGGAATAATCACTATTGATATTTGCAAAATAATTTATATTATTTTGGCGAGCATAATTTTGGCAAAATGGTCTTAACCCGATCCACACTGTTATTTAATGTATCAGTAAGAAATTAATTTTTGAAACTTACCGGCAAGTGGCAGGCCAGCGGTCACATTTTCCACAAAGGTAACTACAACCAATACCGATAGTATAGTCCCAAACTTCATACTCTCTTTCAAAAACGTCTATTCCACCTGCAGTATGTATTGACTATTGATCAATTTATCTACCGTAAGTGTCTTTGATAAAAAAAATTCATCCATTATGAAAGTTATTATCTGACAAACCGATAAAAATGTTTTTCAAAACGAACCACTTGAATATTGTTAAAGGTGTTTAACAGTAAATAAAGCATTCGATGCACACGTCAGGGCCAAACATACAATGTGTATACGAGGGAAGATCAAAAATCTATGAAGGATGTAAACCATTATAGTTCCAAAATTATATTAGCAGGCGATCTCAATAATGAATTTACTGGCGAAACATCAGTCTCTGATTTCTAAAATTCTTTTAAGTTGGGAAATAAAGTATCCCTCGAATTATTTGATAATATTTATGTAGAAGCAGAGTTTATCATTTTGAATTAGAATATTCTGGAAACTACATTAGTTTTACTTATTCACAAGGGAAGGGGAGTGTACGAATCTTCAAAACTAAACTCTGTCCATCCAACAAACAAAGTAACCCAAACAATGATACATGCGTGATCAAAGCATATTCACCACGCACATTTATTATTATGTTTTAGAGCACTCTGTTGCTTAGATGAACAGAGTATACATCCTATTTCTCCAATACTATGTTGAAACATATAGTGAAACAGACAAAGAATGTTTTTTTATTGAAAACATAGCATATCGAGCAATTTTCAATTTTAATTTGGATTCCATACGGTCAAACGGTCTTGAACTTCCTATAAGGTATATTCGGGGTAAGGTGAAGATGCTGTGGCAGTATTACTTCTAAGGTTTTCGATTGTTAAAATTTATCGATTTTTGTAGCCAATGTGGGACGGTTGGGTCGGCGTGGGTGGTTTGCTCCACTCACTCAACCGACGGCTGTGTGAATCGGTGGTTCAAGCCGCGAGGCCGGACGAACGATTTTTACTTCCTACCGTCCAACCCGTGATAGGAATCGCATGTTGAAAGGTAAGATCTCGTTAGCACTTAGCTTGCACAATTTATCTATGTATACAATTTTACTTTTGCATTCTTTAAAATGCTTTCCATCTAGGGGAAAACCAAAAATTATATTTCACCAACGATGAGACTTACCGTAGGTACGTACAAAAAAAGAGATTTCATCAGATTTTTTCAAACTGTAATAACAAATTCAGCTATATATTACGATACATGTATTTCCCGACGTTTTTCTCATCATCACTGTATGGTAATGCAATTTAAAGTCAGAGCTACCTCAAAAAAGTAGAGACCAATAATTTTTCGGTCTAGAACTCAAAGCTATACATAAACTACACAAGTCGGAGGAACATGTAATATACTAAGTAACAAACAGAAAAAATTAAAGTCATTATACTCCTAACCGTCTACGTCGTTCAGGATATCTCATTAAATATTCAAATTGCCGTTCATCGTTCCTTAAACATATATCCTCTCTTGCAATAGTATTTTTATATGAATTTTTCAGCATTTGTGAAGTTTTCACCATGCAATTGTTTCAATTCGTCAATATTGTCAAAACTTGAGCCGAACACCATGTCTTCAATAAAGCCCCATAATGAAAAAACTTCAGAAGGGTCAGGTCAGTTCAGGTCAGGTGACCGTGGTGGTTATTTAATAAGAGTATTGTTTCATATCCATCGCCGTATTGAAAAAAATTCTACAAAAAGTTCTGCGATATGGCGTAGCTCCATCATGTTGGAAATACTAATATTTTCTGACTTTGTAAAGTCTAATTTAAAATTTTCTCAGAATGTTTCGAACTGAAGTAGTCCATATAGCACTATGATGGTGCAATCTCTCTCAACGATACTTCTTTGTTCTCAATTTTTCGGTATTCCACTAATTCTGAATCAAACAAAAAGGTAACACTTCATCATTACTGAGAACGACTTCTGAATTTACCCAAAATACCAATTTCAGTTTCGCACCTCTTTCAGTTACTGTACTGTATTTAATTGAGGGTTTTTCAAATGAACCATGATTCCGTAACCTCCTCTCAATGCATTGAAGATATATTTTGGATGGCTGACGTCTCTCAGGGTACAATTCATCACATGAAACTAGAGATTTAGTAGCATTTCTCAAACATCTCGCATATATGAAAAACATCAACTTTCTCGTCATTAGAAAAATTCATGGTTTCCCCCTCACAAATCACTCGAATCGAATGATTATTTACGTACTTGACAGTAAATTTGAGAAATATACATATTCTGTTAATTCATGAATCACGTTAAAAAATCAAATAATTTCAATTCTCTCATACATTTTTTTCCTATTATTTTTATTCACCACAAAACACCAGAAACGAAACATTCATGTTCCATAAAAACTGTGTTTTTAACAGTTCTTCTAAATTTATACTAACCTCCTGGAATGCATGGGTACCCACCTCTACTTACCGTTTTTGAGAGCAATAGTGGAATAAGCTAAAAAACGGCGTATTGATTTTCACAATAAATTTTATTTAAGGCACGTTTCGTTACACGGTTGCTTCATCAGTTGGACTTTACACTACCGTAAAGCGAAATGCGTGAACATTTTACAGTTATTATCATGTATAATGTTACTGATTTTCATCAAGAAACGGACCGTTGTGTTCATAAAGTTAAAATTACACATTTTTGCAGATAAAACGTACTTTTACTGTACATGTACGGAAATCATCCCTAAGTTAAACTACTCAAGATCAAGCTGAGTCGACATCCGGTTCCTAAGCAGTTCTAGAAGGACGCCAGGCATCAGTTAGTGTCCCTTGTACATATATGCATTATTTTTCATATAAATACGTTCTGCGTGACGAACACAGTTAGTTACAATTTGAATTTACAACTCACAACATAGTAAGTTGTATTCACAACGATTGTTTCCCCTTTCCAAGTAAAAGTAAAGTTTTCAATAAGTTTTTTTTCAAGTGAGATATGACACACATATCCGTTATCAGTAGAGATTTGTTTCAACAGATAAAAAAAGATTTGAAGTGCAATATGACTGAAAATAAACGAGCAAGTCTATATATTGATTACTATTATCTGATTTTGACATTGTAAAATGATTAATTGGGTCAGAATCAATAATAAACCGAGTGTTGTCAGAAAATTCAATTATCTGATCCCAAGCATCCAGTTAACTTGGGAATCGCAGTGTTAACTTTCCGATCTCTAGTCCTGATAAACTTCTTGTATATTCTTTTTTTTTAATAAAATACCTAAAATTCTCCTCATTGGAAGACATATTGTATATCCGTTCATCTCTTACTTATACCGTGATGGTTTCAATTTGATCTATTATGTTTACTATTAAGTTAAACAAGCCCTTTTATATTAGTGGATTAATGGGCTTCTCCTTGACCTTGGCGATCACGATTCGTGGCCCGGTTGGTATGGATCATTTTCTTGGTTGTTTAGAGTAGTGCATGGGTCGATTTTCGGCGGAGTTTTGGTCTGATGTGGCTCCGGACTGTCCGCTACTTGATTGCCAGTGTAAACTGATCCAGGATGTGCTAGAACCGCCTGGATATCCTCCAGGCTCCTAATAGTCTGACTGGAGGAAACGGAAGCTTCTTCCTCGGTATTCTCTTGGTGGTTGCGTATGGCTTTCAGGAAGTGGACAGTGTGTCGAAGAAAGCGGTGTGCTATATAAGGTATCAACACCAGAGGAACTTTTGTCTTAAATTTCAGTTGTAACCAGGATTAACTCAGTCTCATGCAAAACCAGAGAATCTAATGGGGGGGAACATATTTTTCAAATCATACAGAGGCTGACAGTAGATTTTATATTCTTGAATAGTTGAGTGGCTCTTGAGCAATTGTTTGTTCAATGAATCTGAATTTATACTAATGATATCGTTAATTATGGCCCATGTTTTTTTGTTCTTTTATTGTCCTTTTATAAATGCAGCGATAAGCAACATAGATAATTTGACGCTTTATTTATTTTGCTATCCAAGGTTTTGCAGCTTTTTTCTCGATTACTTGCAAAAAAATACTTTATGGAAAATATTATCCTTTGCATGACAGATATTTTTGATAGAGGTTTTGAAAAAGCACATACAGTTTGTCAAATCTAGAATGAGACTTCTCTCTCTCTCTCTCTCTCTCTCTCGCTCTCATAGTCTTCTACTGAATGCACACCTAGTGGACGAGACCATAACGGAATTCAGAAAGCTCTTTCTACATTTGACAAGCTGTAATTACTTTTTCTGTACATTCGCCTATATTTTATCTATAAACGAGTGATATAATTTTCGAGGCAGTTTGGTAAATGCAACTAAGAACTTCTGATAATCTAGGATTGATAACAAAGCTTGATAACTTCTTGATATCAGTACAAACGTTGATAAAAAACATATGTGTTGGTACAGGGCAAATATCAGTTTGCCCTGTACCAGTTTCTTGGATGTAAATTTTGGACGTCTACCATAAAACCATTGAATGTCCGTATTTTAGCTGGGAAGCATGCATGTTGTTCGTGTGATGTATTTTGTTCTTTCAGATCCATTGTCGAACTTTTTTTTTGAAAATTTGAATTTTATTTATAACTCCACTTTTCTTACAATCCCTGTACACTTTCTTGACGACATTCAAAAGATGTAATGGCGATTCATAACAATTTGTGCCTCAACGTCAAATGAATCGTTTGTTTTTTTTTTCAAAGGGTTATAGAGGTCACCTATTTGCTCAACGTCAAGATTTACCTGTATATCATTATGCGGAATCAGTTCAGTAATCTTAAATGTTATTCGTTGCTAATACAGAGGTGTTATAAGGTGATGATAAAGAGTTGTGAATATTCATAAACTACTTTTGGTATTTTCACAAATACCTACAATGTTTTAGACATACATCAGTCTCACAAACAAATATATGTTTAAATTGAAAAGGAAATACTTCTTATGAGTACCAATTGAATGAGATAATGTGATTTTTGTAAAATCAATGTTCAGAATAAAAAAACACAGAGAATAAAAAATACGAAATCATTTGTGAAATCTAAAAACAAATTGAATTTTTTGAAAAATTAACTCTCACCATTGTAATTTTATTTTGTCATAATTATTTTTGACAATCATATATATATGAAACAAGAAAACTAGTAAAACAAAGGGTTTTGGCACATTTGTATAAAGGAGAATTGAGTTTGAAATCCTTAGCAATAAAAAAAATTAATTAAAAGGTATCCGCATAAAATTCTTCCACAGTATAATACGGAGACTACACAGCAAGAAGTAAACAGCCTTTTTGAAATTATCTAATGTGTTAATTTCTCTTATAAAACCAGGTAAATGATTGAACATTTTGCGACCATTATAAATAATATAGTCCTTCACTAAAGTAGAGATCGGTCTGGGTAAGTCAATACTGTTTTTCTTGCGTGTAGGATAGCGGTTAGCCGTAATTAATTTATTAAGATGTTTTTTAATCAGACAAACTGTCTCTGCTACGAATAAGGCAACAATAATATATAGCTTATACAAGACAAAAAGTCGTTTGCATGGATCACGTGCCTTTGCTTTAGAAATGTATCTAATTTTTTTTGTGTTATCAAGATGCTTTGCATGACATCATTATTGCATACTCCCCAAAATGGGGAGACGTATCTCAGATGGGATTCGATTAATGCCTTGTATACTACTTTTGCAGCAGAGGATCCCAGTTCCTGTGATACCATTTTAACAGCAAAAGAACCAGGACCATTGTATACTCTTCAAATTTTAAATTATTATCAATGAACACCTCTAGAAACTTAATGTTTTAACGATTCTCTGTGTAACCCTTATCCAGTTCGATGTTACCAAGATCACACTTGAAGTAGGTTTAATATGTTGGTTTTTGAAACGTTGAGGGCAAGGAAGTTAGATCACACCCATTTTTATTTTTTTCATTTTGCAGTTTTTTTTCCAGGTCAATTGTATGTTTGTCATCCCATAAAATAGTGGTGTCAATTGCAAAAATTGTAAATTTACCCAAAATATGTATTCTCATCAAACCATTAATGTATAAAAAAGGGGCGGGGCTCAGTATGGACCCTTGTGGTACTCTACAGTTAATCAATGCTTTATCAGAAACGGATAAAGTTTCAACCATTTGTGTGCGATTAGTCATGTAGGATTCTATCCAATTGTTCAATACTCCTCTGAAGCCATAATGGTGAAGTTTAGCCAGTAGTAGGTATTTGATGATCAACACAGTCAAAAGCTTTGCTGAAGTCGCAGAACACGGCGGCTGCAGCCTCCCCGCAGTTGACTTGTCTGTATATTTCTTGGAGATATGAAAAGATAACATCACACGAGTTTTTTTCCTGGAATCCGTGCTGATTATGTGACATTATAATACTATGTTTACTATGTTTAGAATTTTGATATTCTAATTTTTACAATTTTTTCAATTATTTTTGCAAGTGCGGGTATAAGAGAAATCGGCCGGAAATTTGCTGGCTCATCTAAGGCACCACCTTTATGTAGGGGAATTACAATGGCAGTTTTCAGGAAGTCTGGGAGTATACCTCTCTGAAATGAGTTTTCATTAAGGTGGCCAAGGTACGAAGAGCGTCTTCTGACAAGTTTTCAAGAACTCTTTCAGAAATGTTCGTCAATTCCATGCGTTTTTTATTTGTAATTAATTGACATCACTTCTTAAAAGAAGTGAGTTAAAACTCACTAACATCCGTACTATAAAATAAAAGTGACCGAGAAATGGTAAAGTTGCCAAAGTGTTTCATATAGCAAATAATTCTACAATGCCAATTCATGCTATATTGTTATTTGGTAATTCGTTAAAAGCAATTTTTCTTTTGTTACATATAAACTTTCTGGAATATGCAGATTCAGAGTATTTGTTACCAGATTATTGAGCGGTTGTTTGATGATCACGTAAGACTCAATGAAAGATGCATGCTTGCAGTTTATAAATAGAATTGATGTCCAGTAAAAGCTTTGATTTGCATAGATTTTCAGTTGGTTTCAGAAAACGCAGATGAAAAATGTATTTCAAGGCTTCATTTTGTAAACAACTTCTTAATGATATTAAAGTCATATTTGGAGTCGTTTCCCGCATGTTAATACTGTAATTTTGAACGAATATGTGGAAAATAAATTAGCTTCAGATAAATATCGAAAAGTGTTACTGTCTGGTGTTAGGCAACAGTACTGGTTTTATATTTTTTCTACACCAGGGTTTTCAGTTTTATCTTTCATTACATCAATATGAGTTTTTTAATCTGAAAGCATAACACTAGTTGAGCTTTCAATTTTCTTGTGTCTCGACACTAATGATTTGGAAGTTGTCTTTTATTTTGAGACAAATATCCATCAGCCTCCATTTGTTTTTGACAAAGAAAAGTTTTGGCTTTCTGCTTTACTTTCTTTCAAAGAATGGAAGGAAGGAATCAAATTCAAAAAAGTAACTACACAAAGGTTTGTAGATCATGCATCGAAGTAACTTCCAGACACAAACTGGAATAAGAAAGCCCTCTCAAAACAGATACTTTTTCATAAATAATGAATTACATGAAAGAAAAATACTTACGAAACAAATACTTTTACATGAGCACTGAATTATACAAAAAACACTTTTCTCTATTCAGTTTGTATTCCAAAAATTGATCTCTTCCAAAAATATTCCCTTTTCAATTTATTCTTAATATTCGTTGAAAAAAATCAAAGTTATATCACCAAATAGTACTGATTTTCCAAATAACTTCAATTCTGTAAAAAAAATATAGAGGACCTAATGAATATCTCTGAGGGATTCCACAAACAATATTTTTTATTCAAGCTTTTTTTTGTTTTTCAAAGATACCCATTGCTTTCTGTCACTTCATTCATTTTAAAATAAAAAAACGAAACTTAGTTTGAAACAATGTTTATTTCTATACAACAAAGTAAAAATTAAATAACACAACTTTACATTGATTTGTGATTTAGAGACAAATTATACAAAAATAAACGCTCACTATACAAAGACAATAATACTTTAAAAATAATTACAATTACTCAAATAACTGATATTGTCATGAGGTAAACCAATAGAGCAAATAAACTAAGCGGGAATATCAATGAGCCGAGTCGCTCACAATTCAAAGTCAAATAGAATTGGCTAAAAACTTAAAAACTAGAAAATGACTATCTCCTTTTCTCAATGTCTCACAGCCCATACAACATCCAAGACATTCACATCCTGTACAAATAAAAACCTATGCGAATTAGTATCCCGTGCGCTTTCTACTCAATGTTCTACAGGGTGTCTCGACAGAATTGATACAATGCAGCTAATGTAAAGAAATTCTTGGTATCTATAATTCATCGATTCCAAAATCTGAACTCCTGGAGACACCATGCCACGAACATAAAAATCATCATGGAATGGTGAAAAGAAAATAGAAAACAATTCCAAACAAATATAAAGTTAACAACATAAAAACAATGCATTGTTGGCAACTGGATGCAATTTCTAACATTCGTAATATTTGTGATGGATATTTTGAAGTGATTTGTCTCGAGAAGCTTTGATTAATAATAACGTAGAACACATTCTACAGGTTGTTTACGGTTTTATAGTAATAATGTTAGACATAAATAGATCGTATAATGCTGAATAGAAATACTTTGGCACAATTCGGACAAAATAATTATTGCGCTCTGTGTGTTTTCACTAAGTGATGAATTTTCTTCAATCGATTCATAACTGTCACAGTGATTGTTCTTCGGGTACACTACATTTTCCCAATATCATGTTTTTGAACAGGGAATATGGCACCGAAATTTTGTAAAAGCAACTAGACCTTACTTGCAGAGTTCCAGATTCAAGAAAGGAGTTTTATGAATGTAGTTCAACGTGCTTTGAGACATAGGAAGTACCTCGATATCTTATATGAAAACACATAACACACTGGAAACACCGAAAGATTGTAATTAAATTGCAAAAAACATATTCGGAAATAGTATTTTTTGACTGGGTAAAAATCTTGAGGTTGGAAGAAGAGAGAATTTCATTGTTTGGCCAATTTTCTATAGCTTGTGGCTATATTCCGTGGTAACGTATAATATAAAATTTATCGCTTGTATCTTTCGCATTCTGTCACTGCCTTCACCATGTATTGGTTGTGAAAATTAAATGAAATATGTCTGAAGTCTCTACAAAATGAGAGACCCTTTGATCAAACGTTTTCTTACTGCCGCAATCTGCTGGCAAGATATGAATCATCCATTGATACATCACAGTTATCAGAATTGAATTAGAGTGTTTCTCCAATCACCGGATTTCAACCAATCCATTTCATTAAACAAGACAATCGTTGCTCCAAAAAAAACCAGAAAGAAACTAGCTTCAACGGCAGCATCGTTAATAGTGAAGAGTGGATTGCTGCCGAACACAAAAAGAAACAAGAAATGGAAGAGAAA
>WOGM01000476.1:0-12656 GCA_015342125.1 Leptinotarsa haldemani | reverse complement strand
TATTATTCCATGTAAGTCTAAAAATAATATCGCATATTGCTTTAGGATTTTCGTTTAAAGGTTTTTGAGCTGAATTTCATTTAAATTACTTTTTTTTTAATTTTTCAAATATCCATATTTACGACCTTTAACTGGTTCAGGTACCCTAATTAAAAAAGTTTAAGACTTAGCTAGGTAAATGATACCTCAAACGAAAGAGCAAAAACTAAGCATGTTTTTAAAGGTGTCTGAACACATGTATGTATTTTATTTATTTTTTTAATTGACATCAAAGGTCAGATTTTTTATTTTCTTTCTTTTTTTGTAAAGTTTAAATTCTCTGTACATAACTTTTTTGAACACAATGGGGCTTCAAACTACTTGAGTACGATTGGGGGCACGTAAGACTACTAAAATAAATTAAAAAAACCGGACATTTCTGTTATGATTAGAAGTTATTAGCATTTAATTGACCAATTTTGGGTTTTTGTACTGAAAATCGTAAAAGTTCCCTTAAAAATAAAAAACGCGCTAGAAAATAAAAATGTTTGTATGAATATGTTCTACATGGGCTGGTGTATCACCCCCTTAAAGGTTTGCACCCAGCTACCAAACACCCTGTATATCTGAAATCGTTTTTTAAAAATCTATACAGTTCCATTCGGAAATACTTAAAAAGTTATGTTTTTACTGAATTGGATATACCTAAAAATTAATTTTCACAATACCTGCCCACAATCTTCCAGAAGGATCACATTTTCCATCATTGAATCTGTTATCGCAAATTTCGGGCCTAACATCAACTTCGTATATTTTCTTAGTTTCAGAAACTTTATCGCTTTCTCCATCCCAGGTCACTATAGCTAATTCTCTACCGATGCTTATCAGGAATTTATCTTTCTCGCCTTTTACTGGAATTATCAAAGACACGGAGTCGCCATCTGAAAAACAAGTATTTATTGAAATATGAGGGCCTGTAACACAAATGAGAACGTTCCAACATTTTAAAAAACATATTTCGTAAATATTCTCGATTTTACTAGTACAATTTATTTTTAATCAACTGGTAACTCACCAATAACTGCACTGGTGTGCTTGTTCGTTGCAGGTACATATTTATGGATGGATCTTCCGAAAATATCAACAAAATACAAGCTCTGTGTCTCTTCATCCCAGTGAGGTCCCTCACCTAGCTCCGTCGGTTCCACTGCTTCAATTCGTTCAACTTTTGGAGCCATTTCTCTCTTACTGAAATTTTGGCCGTTATTTTCAAATATAAAAAATAATAAAAACAACGTGAAGATGCGTTCTGTTGATAGTTTGTTGAGCATCCTGAAATTTTATCAAGGCATCTATGAATTATAGATAATTTCCACAATACAGTGACATTGCCCTTGACCAAGAAATAACCTAATAAGAGAAAGTTAGCTTTTTTTCAGTATACATGCACCACCACTGGTGTTAAACTCTGCAGATTAGTGCAGATTGTGTAAATGGCAGATGAAGCTTAAGTTTGTGAAAATAAACTCATAGTTGTTGTAATAGTGTTAATTTTGTAGTTTCATTACATTATTTCTCTTTATTATTACTTACTTTTGAATCTAATAAATTTAGGCGTGGACACTCGGCAGATTTTAAAATTAATGTTAACACACGCGTTATTCTTGTAGACTAACCTGCAATAGATGATTTCTCAAGGATGACTGACGACAGATTGAAGCGAAAGTTACTGTTTTAACAGCAAGGGAAGGGTAATCTTCAAATATTTGATAAAAACGAAAATTATATTGCTTATCATATACAAAATACAATCTTCTCACCTTCAAATGCGTAGGTACCTACTTTTTTCAAAGTGTAGGATATAAAAAGCAAATCATAAAACAAAACCTCTAGAGTTTTTTCACAGACAATTTTTTGGAGGCCCTTGAAATCATTATAAAATTTAAATAAACTGTTCTTTTGAAATATACTAGAAAAATATGTTGCCATCTGTGAGGGGATTTATGAAACATTGAAAACAGTAATAGACAATTACAATGAACAACCACGAACATTCTTACCGTAAGAGGGCGCTGAGGGAAGTGAGGTCAGGTTTCCTGGATATTTCGTTGTTTTCAGATGGCTAAAATGAATTTATTTGAATTATGTGATGAACAGTTGAGAAATCTTGAAGAAGTAAACGGTAATGTGACAAGTATTGCATTTTAGTCATAGCTGATTTCTTGTAGTCTTAACAGAAGAGAAGTAAAAAATAGAAGAAAAGAAAAATGAAAGGTTGAAAATATCGAAAATAGCGTGACTGAAATATTCCGGGAATATAAAAAAATATGTCAAAACAAGAATGATATGTAAACGATGTAAAATTAAGATAAAATAATGAGAATAGTTGATAAAAAAGGATGCAGCGAAATTAAATTAAGAATGAATATTTCAATTCAAACTACTTTACAGCGTTTCGATTGTTAGTATTCACAATCACCTTAGGTTGATAACTGGTTTATCTCAATTCCTATTGTTCTAAACTTATCATTCGACCCATTCAATTATTTACTTTCATTTCAAGTCGCAAACATTTACATTCTTCATAAATTAGTGTTTTTATTTATCTTTTTCAAATTTCACATTCATTTTTTATTTTTAGTCTCATTTATCAATATCATTTTATTCCAACTCATCATATTTTTTATATTTCAACAATGACAGTTTTTCCTTCACAGATAGATTCCGTAATTATTCGGAGTAAAATGTTTCTTGAACGGCAAGGATATGTTATCATTTGGAAATTTGGATTGGATCTTTTCACCTACACAGACCCCCTGAGCAATTAAGAAACCTGTTGTCAACACCTAATCATTGTCTTAAAGACAATGACCTAATTTACGTTCTAAAAACCTTGCAAAATGAACATGAAACACTTAAAACATGTCAAAATCAAACATCCATCTCTAACGGCTGTTTAAATGTTGAACTGTCATCCAGACCACAGAACTATAACTTAGAGTCTTCAGAACTATAACTTAGAGTTATAGTTCCATGATCCAGACCTTACACCTTCTAGCGCCCTCTGTCGTGTTTGCCGATGGTGGCCGCCTATGTTCAAAGTGCCCTCTGCCCGAAGAGTAGGCAACTAATTTGTTGATAATTTTGAAATAGTATCTAATATGAGAAATATTAAAAAAGCTGATAAAATGACAGCATCATTCTCCAATGATTTTCAGTAAAACCAATTATAACGAATACACATTTTACATTTGTTTTTTATGTAGAAAGAAAAATTAGACAGAATATATAAACGGTAAGACATAAAACGGAAACGGTAAGACATAAAAGGTCGGTTGGACAAAAGTTTTCTATTTTGGTGAACTAGAATAATTTCTTTTCAGTTTGAGCTTTGTATATACACTATAAATGGTTTGAGAATATCAATCGTTGTCAAATTTCGAATAATGTAGAAAAAGCAGTGAAACTCTCAATACTGTTTCACATTTGTTATAATCTGATAAACATCAAGTTGCCATTCGACGTTTCGTTCATTAGATTTCTTCATCAACTCAATTATTTTTCAAACACGCGGATCTCCAGTTTTTTTCATTGGTTTTTGTAACTACAGTATTAAAACAAATTTAGCTATGTATTACAATACATTTCCAACCTGCAAAACATGTTTGGTAGATTAATGGGGCTTTAATAAATGTAACAACGAAAACGTAAGATATTATAATAAAATTTGTATAATTCAACGTCCGAAGATACAAATAGTAGGTACATGAATTTTTTACAACACCACAGCATCACCAGCGAAACCCTTAGCATCCAGTTCTGTTACACGAAACGTAGCGCCATCATCAGGTCCAGGTGTAATGCCCACTTGCCCACTAGTTACGAATAACTCGTCCAAATTGGCACCTCCGAAACATACTGATGAAATCTGAAAACGCCAAGCGAAAAATCACTTTAATCACATTTTCTCATTCAGTTTGTTCTCCAAACTTTCGTTTGGAAGTTTTCCACAGTTTTTCTATGAAACTAAAACCTTCTTTCCCGAAAAAATGACAGGTATATCTTACAATTTTAGCTGGTAAAACTATTGTGTCCAGCAAAGTTTCCGGTCTCCTAGGATCAATTTTGATTACTCTGGAGCCCCATACTGCCACATACAAATTTCCATCAGTATCGATAGTCATTCCATCAAAAACCATACCTTCAAGACCATTTTTACTCGCGGTGAAGATTGGTTTACCGTTGGCTAAAAAAACAAAAAAGATAGTAAGTATTTGTTTCTTTCTGAGAAACACTATTATAAGGAAAATATACTCACATATTACTCCTTTCTCGATATCAAAGTCGTATTCATCAACAGTCCCAGTTCTTGAATCGATATAGTACATTTTCTTCAGTTGAACGTTGAAAGCGATCCCGTTGGCTATTCCTATACCTCCAAAATGTGAAGTAATTTTCTTGTCCTGGAAACTGTAGAGCGTACCTTTTCCCAGGGGAATATCGGCAATAACTACTGGAGGTCCACCCATGGTTCCTATTAAAATTGTATATCAAATGGTAATCCCATAAGAGTGTTAGTTATAGTCCCATACCTGTCCATAATCTTCCGGTAGGGTCACACTTTCCATCGTTGAAAACGTTCTTATTGATGTCTTTATCGACTTCGTACAATTTCTCAACTTTAGAGGGTTTATCACTTTCTCCATCCCAAGTAACAACGACCAGCTCGCGCTCCAAACTTATAACGAATTGATCGGTTTTTCCTTTCACCGGGATTATGATCGATACATTTTTTCCTGAAGATAAACGATAGTTAAATCTTTCTTCAAATCTAGCACAAGTGTATTACTTCTGAGGAGAACTATTTTGAAAATAGAATTTGATGAATAAATAAATATTTTTGAGTAAAATAAAAATGGGCCTTATTTTTTCGAAGTTGAAAGTAAATGTAAATTTCTTCATTGTCAACTCTGTGAATATGGTATAGAAATCTACGCCACTGATATATACATGCCCCTGCATAACAAAGAATCATAAATTTATTACTACATATTTTGCAATGTGCGCGATTATGAGCTCAAAAACAATTGGCTAAATTATGTAATACCTAATGTACGGTTCGTTGATGACGATGTTGTTTATGTTTCTTAAATGATTCTATTGTTTCTATGTTTTTTTTCAAATAACATTTCAATTGTTGATGATTGATAAGCTATCAGAAAAAATGAACACAAAAACTACTATTCGCGAAAACAGAAAAACTACTAACTCGAAGGTCCAGTTATTCCTAAATAAGCAAAGAAAGGTTGTCAAAGACAGGAACATTCAACGAATATTTTTTTCAAACCTATTTGGGGGCTGGTAATTTCACAATGAATGGCTATGTTGAGAAATACTGTCGAGATTGCTTGGTATAACTTATTATGTAATTATCAATAAAATTGATAAACTTTACTCATATGAAGCAAAACTCATATTTTATCAAACATTGTTTACAAATAATCATATTTATGGATAATTCCAACTTCAACCTTCCTGCGACATTGCCTTTGTAATTCAGATAAATTTGAAATATGCCGTATGATCTTTGCTGAATTTAAAAAATGTAATTATCCGAAAAACGTCACTTCATTCCTATTTTACTTCTATGACTTTCCATTACTTTCAATTTCTTGGGACTTTTAGTAAGTTTTTGTTTTTATTTTGTCGAAATCAACATACTTGCTGGTTTGCTGTGGTTCTCTCTGTGGTTTCCGTCTTAAAAAAATTATATTCAAAATATTATAATTAAAAAAATTATATTTCAAATTACACAAATATCAGTTTGTTGTTCTTCAAATATTTTCCACATTCAAAAAGACAAAATACAATATAAAAAGTTGTATGCTGGATTGGAAATTAAGTATTCTGACCTTATTGAAAAAAATCTGATATTTTCTACTGAAACCCAAATTTGAATACGTGAGGAAATTGGTCCATAATCATGAAAATTTATGACGAATTTGAATAACATTTTATTGTGAGATTTTCACTCTGAAGTTTACAAAACTGCGACACGTGTTTCATTATACCTACTATAATAATTTGTTAGGGAGCGTTACGTTAAATTTGAAATTGAAAGTTTATTTCTCTGAAAATTTTTTGTCGAATTATTATTGAAAGTTTATGGATTCTTAATGGAAAAATAACAATTTAGAAATAATGCTTTTAATATATGCACAACAAAAGTGGAAAAGAGAGTATTTTTTTAAATAAACGATAGCTATACAAAAGCTGCACTTACCGACATAGGCGCTGGTATGTTTTTTAGTTGCAGGCACGTATCTGTGGATGCTATACCCGTTAATATCAACGAAATACAGGGTTTGTGTGTCGGCGTCCCAATGGGGCGCCTCCCCCAATTTGAAGTTTCCACAAATTTTTTCTATTTTTGGCGCCATGTCGTTCCAACGCTATTCTTCAACTTCACTGAACTTCGGGTAATGTGGGCAATTCGGTGAAAAATTATCGATTTATATAGACCAGATTATCCGTTCGGTTCCAGAGGCGTAGAGTAAAGCGAAACGATCGTGCAGAACACGATTGTTTGAAAATCCTCTTTACGACTGATGCTTTTTTTCCATCAACACTCTGAAGTTCTCGTGGCTCTTGTCGAAGCGAAGTAAGTCTAAGATTATTTCAATTCAATTGTTTAGAACTTTTGAAGTTCTTGAACAAAAATCATTTCTACACAGACCAGTCCAGTGTAATACATTTACACTTTTTGCAAACTACTACATGCTGTAGGTATACGTAGTTTGAAGTAATGAAGAAAAGAGAATCGAAACTTTCTGTTTTTACCACTTTTATTTGTAACTAACGTTACTGCGTTCATATAGGACGAACCTGCAGTAAAGTTAGTTACAAATGAAAGTGGTAAAAAACATAGAAAGTTTCTATTCTCTTTTCTTCATTATTATTTCCTACCACTTAGTAACGGCTACATCCATCAATTTATTGTAGTTTGCAGTCATACCTCCTTCAGTCATACTGCATTCATACTCCCACTATCCCATTAATTTCAAATTTGATGAAAATATAATAGTTTTATAATATATAAAATCAAACTTTGATCAAAATTCTCCCCTTTTCTATTCATGCTAAGTAACCAATCGGACCACAGAACTAAAACTCAGGGTTTTAGTTCTGTCACAGGTGTTCTGTGTATTCCGTGTCCTTTATTTGTTACTGTCATTGTCAGTGGTGTCAGTCAGTCAAAACTTTGACATATGAATTTTTTGGTTATTTTAAATTTTTTTTATTGAATTGTAATTTATTTCTGTTAACATAATAATGGTCCTAACTGCCCTACTAGACGACTATTTGGTAACTTATCTAACAGACGTAGCGGATCAAAATATCAACGCTGTCGGCCTAATTCTAGGTCAGGTAAGGTTACCTTCTATTTTTTTTTTGTATAAACATATGTTTATGTATTTTCATTTTAGTCATGTTCCGGAAAGGACTATATTATACACTTTGCAAAAACGCCTCCATTCCAGTCAGAGGAAGACAAAAAACTGGGGAAACCAGTACAAAACATGAAAAGTTTGGATGAAATGAATCCCAATTGGATCGCAGATTATGCCAAACAAACGACCAGAATGTTGCCAGGAGGAATGAGTGTACTGGGTGTATTTTTGGTGTCTCCTGACGATTTACTGACTCCATTCCATTCAAAGCTGAAGCTTATATTACAAACCATACACAAGCAGTTGGATATGAACAAATATTTGCACGGAAACCCTTCTAGTGAAAAACTTGTATTGCATTTTTCTTCCAAGTCGCGGAAATACTTTTGTAAGACTTATGATGTAATTTCTCACAATGTCCAGCCTGTGGAAGTGAAGTCTGTGCCCAAAAAATGGAACAACGTTGAATGCGATTTTGGCATCGATAAAGTTAAATTTATAAGGACGAATGAGGCCGATTGGCCTTTGGAAAAACATATCAAAGTAAATACTGGTCATTTTGGGTTGATGAGCTCACTTAAAATTTAAAATTTTTCATTGGGGTAATTTTTCTATACTGACCACAAATCCGAAGTAAAATTCTTGCTGGGATCTATTTTCGCCCATTTTTGTTTGAAATTTTGTGCAAGCTAGAATAATGAATAATTATCAAACACTGATCTTCATCAGCTTTGATATTCTTTAATGACTTCAGGTGATGTTAGATGAGATCCATGACAATCTTGAATCGTCTGTGCTTTTCTTCGAAGGAGAGTTCAAAGACGAGGATGATTCATTGGAGAACGTAGGTAAGAAGAAAACTAGAACTACGAGATCAACTAAAGTGGGGCACGAAGCAACTGAGAGTTCTAAGCCTATTCGAGTATCAATTTTAACAAAGGTATACTGATTCGTACAAAAACGTAGGCTTGTTTTACCACCAGAATATATTTTTTAGTGTTCTAACACATCCGGTTCCTCCGATTGTGACAGCGTGATCGAAACCTCTGGTCAGCTGAGAATAGTGGGTCAGGTATCGTGCAAGCTATGGCTACAACCCAGAATGTCAATTAAAGAAGCCTCGAACGCTTTGAAACAAGACATCATGCGTAGTTTGGAGTCTAGGTTAGAAATGCACTGGGACTCGCTGACAGAGGAAGAAAACTCTGAGGGTAAGACAGATTTGTAGTCAGAAACAAGTGTTTAGTTGAGGGATTGTTTTCTAGATGTGAATTGTGTTCACGAACCGCCAAGAAGAGTGCTCATCAGGCTTCCTAACAGCAATATCACCCTGTCAGACTATTTGTTTCCTGGAGAGGGGGCACAGGATGCTAAGGTGTCCTTAGAGGAGTTGTTTGATATCAAGATCAAAGGAAAATTGCAAATACTGGATGTTGAAGGTCAACCAGGTAAGAATGATGTTTAAATTATGTTACTTCACAAAGCTCTTCTTATGGAGAAATCATATTGAATAATTTTCTTCGTCACAACTGATACTAGTAACAGTATTGAAATCCAAACAGACATTGACTTGATTTTGGAATCAAATATAAAAAGTGGATCTGTCTTTCTCAAATAAATAGTAAATATTTCAACCTCGATTTATCGCTTTCAATTTCTCATGTACGTACACATTGATATTTTTTAGTTTATCTGGCAAATACACTGTTTCTTTATAGATATCACAGAGTATTGCAAGGGTGCCTTAGAAAGTGAAAGTAAGGAAATACTGCCAAAGCTCAATTCGGATGCCAATCAATTCATGTATTTAGGAATGGTCGCGGCAGTGATTATTCTAATAGTCTCTCTACTGTTGCATTTGTATACATAAGTGTGAGATTTCAAGAAGCAACTTTACTTCTAGATTAAGGCCATCTGTGAAATGCATTTATTTTTTAATAAATATGTTACTTTTGCTGTTGATCAATTTTCCTCTTTCCCTCCAGCAAGCAAAAAATAGTGTTGGCAGAAAGATATAAAACATATTCAAGATTAGTCAGTCTTGAGTGTTATCAATAATGATTTTATTTGCCTTTCAGGTTGTATACATGATATCAAAAATGTCAGTAGGAAATGAAAATATTAAAACATATTTGCAAACATTTCAGAATATACACATTAGATATGATATTCATAACTCTAAGAAAAGTGCTCTGCATATTCAAAAAATGTATATTGAAAGATTATAAGCAGGGATACTGTCTTGGCAATGCCAAGAATCTTGAAACAAATGTAAAATCTCTCATATACCTAGAGTAGAAAAATTTCTATACTGTCTTCACTAAATGTACCACAAAAATAACAATGTTTTTTTTGTTGTAAAACTCTCCTGAATGAAAATTATTATTTTATATTGCAAAGTTATAAGCAAACGATTCATGTCCCAGAAGAGCTTTACATGTATAGAAGATGCAGGGTACAGTTAACTTTTTTTTTGTAGAAAGCAGGTTTACAGCTATCCCTGGGTGGGTGAAATAATTTTAGGTCTGATCAGTCTTGGTCAAATAGAGTAAACTTTTTGATACCTCCAACTAAAAAATGTTTTGACTATGAAGGGCACACATTTCTCCCAAGAGAAAGTTTTATTTATAGTACATACCTAAGACTAGCTGTATCGAATACTTGGATGTTTTTTGATTTCACCGTGTTGTTCAACAAAAAATTTCTCTTGCACCAAGATCGGAGAAAAAATTACATGTTTTACACGGTAGAGAAACAGATTTAATACTATAGCTAATAATATCATTGGCAGTAATAATGGTACTTCTCTACCTAATTAAACAAATAACTCATTTATCCATTTGTCAAAAAATCATTCTAAATCACTTTATCAAATTATAATACCTTCCATATTATAAACTTCACTATTTTATGATATTTTTGCAATTAATAATCATTTGTGTTGATAAAATGAACTAGAACAACCAAAGAAGTAGCCATTGGATGAAATTATATGTATAATAGAGAAAGTTTACTGCAGCTCCGAATATCGACGGCAAAAGTCTGGTTTAATGAAAATAATGAAGAAATTTCATATTATTATAGTCTCTTTTAGAGTAGTACAATATAAACTGAAAGATAATATCGCGAAATGAATTAACAAAGTTGGAATAAAATTGTATGTTGGTCAGATTAACAAGTTCCAAATAATAGTAATAAGAAACACACGGTACATGTTCATTTTGGTAGACAAAAAATTGTAGTATTTCAAAGAATGGTCATAGAATAGAAATTGTTAAGATTGATTTATCTTGATGATTTGGAAAGTCTGATATTACCAAAATGTGACAAAAAATTAAAACAGTGCGGGATAATTCAATTTTCAGTTGAGGATCTATAAAAACTCTTCGACATAATTCGCTTTCACAGAACTGCTACATTTATTTTATTGTTTTGAAATGCATAAACAAAGGATTCCGCATCGAAAGCAAGGCATTTTGTTATTGCAGGAAGCAGAACTCGAAATAATTCTCCAGTTCGTTCCTCCTGAGAAATGACAAAATAAAAAAAGGACCGTACATTTTTATAAGCTGCGTTTGCATCATTTCGAATTTTTGTGCCAATTTGTTCGTACTTTGCGTTTCCCCGCCCCCGCGCCGACACGTCAAGATCATTATAGGCGTCCCGACGACCTGAACGGCGCTCACACAGAGCGTCGTCTTCTCACAGTTCACTTAGTGCCGTGACGAACGAAACACCGGTAAGTATTTTTAGAAAATTATTTTTAATTTGCAGGCCAATTTTATCACGTTGTGGGTCATGGTAGATATTGTTCAAATTTGGTACAGGGTGATTTTTAAAAGACGTCTCCTGATAAATTTCCATTCAGAAAGAAGAAATTTATTTTTAGAGGCTGTTTGCCGTGATAATCGACACTTGGTAATAACTAAGAAAAATCAAAAAGTCAACGTCCTTTTTTAGATTTATATATTCTACTATAATTTCACAAATCAAGTTGAAACGTGATCACTGATCGAGGTTTTCAAATCAACAAAAACTCTCCTCCATTACTGAACCCAAAAATTTGATTTTGTAGGTCGGTGATGACCCAGTTAAGTAAAGAAAAAAATCTTTGTGACTATTCAAGATCAGAATATGGTTTAAAGATATTTTTCCAAACTCCTAAACGAAACTAAATTTCGATTAAAGGATATAATACGGGGTTTGTTAAAAAAATGAGGTGAATTTTCATTTTTCTCAAAAAATATTTATTTGTTCATCAATTTCTATTTTGTCCCCTTCAAAGTAGTCTTCTCAGTAGTCTCAATCCTCAAAGCAGTTCTGATATGCTCTTTTTGATATGTCTTTGAGCTGTCTCAGTGATTTTTATATCCGCAATCGTCGCAGAACGCCGTCCTTTCATGGGTCTCTTCAATCTTGGGAACAGACAAAAGTCACAGGGAGTTAAATTTGGTGAATACGGTGGCTAAGGCTGATTACAGTATTGTTTTTGGTAAAAAAAGCAAAAGCTTGCCTCTCCTTGCTCCTCCATTGGGAGGATTGTACTCATGATTCGCCAC
Source organism: Leptinotarsa haldemani (assembly GCA_015342125.1). Taxonomy (NCBI): domain Eukaryota; kingdom Metazoa; phylum Arthropoda; class Insecta; order Coleoptera; family Chrysomelidae; genus Leptinotarsa; species Leptinotarsa haldemani. The sequence goes on along the minus strand of WOGM01000476.1, from coordinate 667 downwards.
CAGTTATGACCCTTTTGAGCAAATCTGAATCACCATCGACTTTATTCAACAATTCCTGAGTGTGATTGTATGGTATATTTGAAACATCCATTGTCAACAACAGTTTGCCTCTCAACCATTTTTGATTGATCGGAAATCTTGATGAATAGGTTTCAATTGCGTTACTTGAGGAGATAAATCTTGAGATGCCTGTTTAAAACATGAGAAATCAATTCAAAGCCATTTTGTTTTGAAGTCAACTAATATTGTGATAATCCAAAAATCAATGCTTTTGTCGAATTTTGAAGTAAAATAAAAATATGAAACTTTCCAATAAGTGATCGAAATGTTCTTCATTACTTGGTGAACTTCAGAAAAAGTTGAAGGAATCATATTAGAGACTGAACCGGCTATTCTATGGTATTGTATGCACATTTTTTCTCAGATATATTTTCCTGCCTTTCTAAGCAGGATTATTAGAATATTAGAATAGAATAGAATAATATTAGAATAGAATAATATATCAACTAATCCCTGATACTTCTGGAAATATATTAATGATAAGAAGAAACTTTACAATCTCCCTTCCCCTATGGTTTATGATGATATCTCTACTGATAACGCTAATGAAATAGTTAATCTTTTCTCAAAATTTTTCTCAACAATTTATGATAGCACTATGGTCAAT
>WOGM01000475.1:0-12661 GCA_015342125.1 Leptinotarsa haldemani | reverse complement strand
GAGTATTTTTCACAAAGAAAAATGTTCTCTTCATCAGTAACTTTCTTTATTTGATAACAACATTGACATAATCAGCAAAGGAAAACCTACGTATAATCTTCAATTTTGTCCATTCCTGAAGGCAGAGGCAAATTTTAGCCTCCTGAACGTTGAGATAAGTATTATATAATTTGTTAGCTCTCTTTTCGATAGACGAAATTATTAAATATGACCAATTTCTAGTAAATTGAAAATTTTTCTTTGTGAACAATACTTTGAATATACGCAGTAACTTATCGTGGTAAACTTAAAACGTTGCCTTTTCTACCAGTGTATAAAGTTGTCCGTTACAATTTTGATATTTTTCAGATTGTGAAAGGTGAAAATACAAAAAAAAAGTCGATATTATTTCATAGATTCAAAGCGATGTTTCCATAATCTGATATCAGATATCACTATTTCAGTCTGCCATAAAACTCATCAGTGTAACTAACACTTCGAATTTTTCTACTGTAAGTGGGCGCTACATCAAAAAGTTTAAAAAAGTTCAGAGGAAGTGAAAGGGAATTTTCATAAGGTTTCATGAGAATGAATATATCTCTCGGTATATTAGATATCCAGAACTGCTAGAAGTATAACGGTTTGAAAAAAATTGAATATCGAAAGATTATTGGAAATATTTCAATTAATTGAACTGTCTTGAGTTGTTCTGTTAAAAAAATAACAAATTTCATATGGTCACATTGAAGTAACATTAAGATATGTACAATATAACATAATAATAACCCAATATGATTTTTGTTATTGTCATGTTTTTTGGTGCGCTTTTCATTGAATTCCTAACTTTTCCATATGTTGGAGAAGAAGATGGGTCGTTGTTTTACAAATGTTTGGACACTATTGGGGTATATCACTTTTTTGTTCTCAAAAAATCCGCTAATAGTTTTTCTTCGAATTCAATAGGTATTAATCCAAATCGAAAAGTTGGATTTTATTCATAGCTGAAAAACACATAAAAACATTTTTCAGGAAACATATTCCATTCTTCTCAAAAAGTTCGCCACAATATTCTTTAAAATTTTTGTTTCATGATTTCAATATTTCATTAATTATGGAGACAATGTGAATTTCCTTTATACACTTCGAAAATGTCAATCAAACAGGAACAAGTTCTAACTAAAAGCTGAAAATCCTCGTGAGGTAAATATTATCCAAATAGTGTATAGCATCAATTATGGAAATCATAAAAAATGGCAGTGGGAGAGAAAAAGACATATGGGTATACGAATTGAAAACACTGAGAAAACTCAGAAAAACCAAAAATTCGATAGATTTTGTATAAAAATTTTGACTATATCATATTGTGTAGCGTTCCCAAGAACAAAATCCAGTTTAATTCTATCGGAAGTACTAACTGAATGGGAATGAGTGATTTCCATGTAACTGAGTGTTGATGAGTTTGACAGTGGTTGTTTCAGATGTAATTTTTTTAAAGTATCGAATTAAAGGAATATTTTATGCATGACTTACATATCATCGTTTTATTTACAGTTGTTTTGCCCCTTTCTCTGAAAGTTTACCACATTAGTTGTTTCATAATCGGAAATTTGGCCAAGAAACTTTCTTCCAAAAACTCATCCCACCTCAAAATATTCAATTCAACATTGGCGTAATCGCTATAAATGACAAAATATTGGTTATAAAAATAGAAAGTGAGAATATTTTCTCTTTAAAAAGATATACCAATTTTTTATGAAATATATATTATTTATTTCGAGGAAAAAACAAAAATTACAATGAATGTTTTCTTTAATGGAGGACTTTGGATTTGAAGAGTGGATATTGGCAAGTTGAATTGGCCCCAGAAGGTCGAGAAAAAAAAGCTTCCACCATCGGCTCAGGATTGTGGCAGTTCACGGTTATACCATTCGGGCTTTGTGATATTCCAGCGACTTTTGAGAGATTGACGGAGACGGTTCTCTTTCATGGAAGAGAGAGTGTATCTCGACGATGTAATCGTGGTCGGAAAATCGTTCGACGATCACTTGAAAAATCTGGAGGAGGTATTCATGCGTCTGAGAAGTTCTGGATTGAAACTCAGTCTGTTTCAGAAAGAAGTCCGTTACCTTGGCCACGTTGTCTCTAGGGAAGGAGTGGTGGTAGATGAACGAAAGATCAAAACAGTTAAGGATTGGTCCATTCCAAAAGACATACAACAGTTTCGGAGCTTCCTTGGTTCGTGCACCTACTATCGCAGATATGTGCTGGGGTTTGCCAACATCGCCAACCAATTGACTCGACTCACAGAAGGACAGACCCAGTTCCAGTAGTCCGATGATTGTCACGACTCATTCAAGAAGTTGAAAAGGGCTTCGGTCAACGCTTCTGTTTCGAATCATCCCCTACCGGACGGAAAATTAATTTTAGGTTCGTACGCAACGTGGGACTTGGAACAGTTATTTCTCAGATTCAGGAGGAACAGGAGAAAGTTATTGGTGAACCAATAAAAGCTCAATAAACCATAGCGCAAATATTGTGTCACCAGGCGACAGCTGCTGGCCGTTGTCGAAGGTGTACAGCACTTTCACAAATACGTGTATAGAAAAAGATGCCTCTTGAGAACGTACCATGCAACTCTCAAATGGCTTCTGCAGTTCAAAAATTTCATGAGCCAAGTAGCGCGCTGGATCGAGAGATTTCAAGAATTTGACTTCGAAATAAAACATCGTGCTGGGACAAGCTGAGACAGCTAAAGACGATAACTGGGAGGACAATACTATCAAGAAAGATCAAGAGAAAGACCCACATTTTGGTTAAGTCATCTGATGGACGAAAATTGATCAAAGACAATCGTGGCAGGAGGTAGCAGCTTATTTGACAGTGGTTATGCCCTACTGGGCCCAATAGAACTCCGTCACCTTGGAAAATGTGGTTCTGAAGTGGAGTCTCGAAACGGTAAAGAAAAAGGTACCGGATTGTGGTTCCCAAGAACAGACGATGGGAGGCGCTCATATAAATCCATGATGGAGTCACTAGAGGACATCTGGGAGTAACGATGACCCTCCAGAAAATAGGACATAGGTTTTAATGGGCTAATTGTCAAGCCCACGTCAATAACTGGTGCAGGAAGTGTGATATATGTGATGCCAGTAACAAACCTCGGATAAGCCCAAGAGGCTGCAGTGTTTTCTGGAGACTTGAACTAAATGGACAAGTCAGACATCTCCCAAGGTACAGGAACCTCGGATACGACCGAAAGCTCCAATGCGCCAGTATAACTTGGGCAGTCTTCGAGAGAATCGCCATCGACATCGCCGGCCCGTTCCCAGAGTCCGACCAGAGTCCAAATACATTCTGCTAACCATGGACTACTTCAGTAAGTGGGCGGAAGCCTATGCCCTGCCCAACCAGTGAGCTTTTACCGTCACTGACGTTCTGGTAAAGGAATCGATATGTCACTTTGATGTCCCATTGTAGCTGCATTCGGACAAGGGCAGAAATTTCGATCCAACCTATTCCAAGAAATGTGTGAAATGTTGTACATATGGAAGACCAGAACCACAGCCTTACATCCTCAATCCGATTGAATATTGGAATTGATGAATAAGACTATCAACCGCCACTTGTATAAGGTAATATGGAACTACCTGAGCCTGTTGGCTTATCGTTCGGAAGTACACGAGTCAACCGGTCAAACCCCTGCCAGTATTATAATAATAATAATAATATTTATAGTGGACCGTGTAGTGCGACTTCCTTGCGATCTGAAATTTGGACGCCGCCAGAACAAGACACTGCGGGGGAGACTATGTTAGCAAGCTTCGACAGAGAATGAACGACATCGATGAATGAGTCCGTATGAACATCCGGAGTGCCAGTCACAGAATGAAGAAGGCCTATGACATCAAAACAAATGCTGGATGATTCAAAACTGGTGACCTAGTTTGGATGTACAACTATAAGCGACGCCGTGGGGAGGTCCGTACAAAATCATGAAGAACATAAATGACCTCGTTTACCGAATCCATGAGCCACCTCGAGGAAAGCATGGGGTCGTCCATTTTGAAAGATTGGCTCCTTATGCTGGAAATCACGATCAAGTTCGCGCCCTCATACTTGAAATGACAATACATGGGGTAACTCAAGAAGAGCCACGAGACATGTTTAGGTACCAGTTGATTACGCACTAGCTCACTGCGTGGCAGCGGGTCTCCAAATGTACACTAATATCACTGTGGTATTCAACAAATTTGCTCAGCTCCAAACATTACAAGAACATAATTCAGACGTCGGAGGAGTGCTACAGTTGAAGAAGGGCCAGAAAAACATTTTCTATCTGGTGATCAAAATGCAATCTCAAGACAACCCGTCCTATGAAATTGTCTGAAGTAGTCTTACCACCAGAATCTTGTAAACTTGGCAATCCCGAAATTAGCCTCTAGGCTCGACAGAATCGATTGGAGAATTGAGAGAAGCTCGTTGAAAACGATATTCAGATCGATCGGCATCAAGATTTTGGTGTGCGGCAACCATCTTTCACGACCGAGCATGAAGATTGTGGAGTGTTACTTCTATCGAACTCCACAGTGCAGATATGAAGAGTCCTGCATGTATCGACACACGCCAAGGATGAAATTTTGGGGCGAAACGTCTTTAAGAAGGGGGCAATGTAACGAATCTCAAGCGACCCCTGATCGGTTGAATTGGTACGCTAGCCGACTCATCGAACAAACACATGACCTCACCTCGAAATAATGCAGTCTGGAACCACCGGTAAAATTCTAGACGAGTAACGAACCGTCTACAGATTTTTCGAAAGGACCTTTACCGATATACGCCCGTTTTCTCGACCCAAGAGAGCAGTTCAGATAGTGAATCGAGCGGCAAAACAAGAAATTCGAATAGTGAAAATAAATCAAGCGTTAGTTGCTAAGTGTTGTGATAAATAAATTAGTTTGTAATTATTGGAATATCGTTAGAAATGAAATTGTTTAAGACAGTCATTTTTGATATCAAATTTTCACAGTGTTTTTTCCAATCCAGGTTCTCATCGAAATGTATACCAAGGAACTTCACATTGTCTCTCTTTGTGATTGGCATATTGTTGATTTTAATTGCAAAAGTTACACAATTACTTTGCCTTGTATGAAATCGTATTATGCTGGTCTTATTTGCATTGAAACATTCATTATTTGAACAGCACCATGTGAAAAGATCATTTACTATTTTAGTACAACCACTTTTCAGTTGGGAATCTTTCTTGTTAGATATAATAAGTGATCATGTCATCAGTATATATGGTGGAAGAGGCACTGTCAGAAACAGAATCCATTTCATTGAGATACAACAAAAACAATACAGGACCCAGAATTGTGCCCTGTTGTACACCATTATTCACAGATAAATAGTTCGTTATTTTTCAAGTACACATACTGGCGTCTATTGTCAATAAATCTCTGTATCCATGTCAACAGAGCACCCGTAATACCATAATCGTATAATCTACTTAATAGTATCTGATGGTTGGCACAGTCGAAAGCTCGACTGAGGTCACAGAATATCCCATCCGGGCTCATACCTGCTTCAAACTGACAAAGTAGTCTCTTATAAAAGCAATGCATTACCGTATGTGTTGACGTATTACCTGCCAAAATTATTGCTGATTTTCGTTCACAATTTGATATTTGTCCAAGTAATCAACTAATCCTTTCAGAAAACCATATTTCAATATTTTCGAGAAACCAATCGGAATTGTTACAGGTCGATAATTACTTAGAGACCGCGTATCAGGTGTTATAATATGTTCTAGTACATTTTTCACCAGAAAAACGGCACATCATCAGATTCACCGGAATTTTTGTTTTTTATTTCATAGCCCCATCTAATGGGCTTTCCTTTTATGAATTGTTTCGAACCATAGTGCCCAAAATATGGTACCATAGATTCATCAATGCTATGTGACGCTTCACATGGTGACATATCTATAATTTTTTTATTGAGAATATCAAAAAATGTCTCGGTTCAGCAAATTTATCATTGGCGGGTAAGTCAGCATTATCCAATGAATATTTTGCATAATAAAATTAAACTCATTTCTAGACATCGCTTCACAAACTAGAATATTACTAATGTCTCGACAATTTTTCCAATACATCGAAAAATAGAAAAAATGCATCAAGAAGAGTGTACAACTGTTTTGGTTTGTATGTTGGAAGGAAAGGAGGAATGTTGGAATCGATATCTTTATTATTCCATTTATAACTTCGCATTTTCTTCAGAACTTTGCTTTCAATAATCCTAGAGCCAAAATTGGACAATGGCCAGTCATCCTCACTATCCGATGTGTCTCTTATTACAAATATACCAGCTGCTTCGAAATGGGTCTGCGAAACTTCAGCTTTGGCTCGTAACTGGCGCCCTGAAAGGTTGCATCCTCTAGAGGAAGTATGATGAAATTATTGGGGGGGTTATTATCCAAATTCTCAACTTCTTTCAGTAACCCATGTAACGTTAGAGACTTAGTCCAATACCTAAAAGAAAAAGGTGAATAGTTTATTTTGCCACTGTTCATTTAAAAAAACAAGCAAGTTATTAGTCATAAAGTTTATTTGGCGTACTTTATTATAACCTCACTTGTAATTTTACATTCAATTTTAACTATTTTCTGTCCAATTTGATAATATCATCCAATGAAAAGTAAAATAGGACACACTGTACATACCTTCTAGTATCCATGTCAGATCACATATTATTCTAGCATATATCAAATTGATTTTCCACCCGATCTATAATGTGTCTTTTAAAACAACAGGAGCAAACTCTGGGTTAATTCACAGTTTCGCATGAGATTTATTCTGATATTTTTTAAGTGATATGAATGAAATGATGAAGAAAAATGTCATCAGAATGAGGATATGTTTCATTGAAATCCTCAACTTCATATAGATTTTCCCATTTCTCATTTTCCAAAACATTCTTGTAATTATATTCTGCCATAGCATTAAATTTTTTTTCCATACCGATATTTGAAACGAGCTAACAAAAAATTGAACGGTGATCGGATATTGAATTATCGAATATGCCTGGGTTGGTGGGTATTTCAAAATTTTTGAAAATGTGGTCAATATTCTTAATTGTCTTATTTGTTACTCGCGTAGGCCATGTAATTCGACTTCTCAGATCAAAACATTCTGAAAGTGATGGTATTCTGTCGACTAAACATAGAAATCTATATTGAAGTCTCCTCAAGGAACTAAGATGTCATTTGCTTCCAATATAGGTATTTTCAAGACTATTATAAAGTTTTTCTAAAAATATGGTAACTATTCCTGAAGGTAATCGTTCACTTCACATTTGACTGCACACACCTCGAATTCCTTCTCGATGCAGTATAATGATAAATCAAAATACTTTTTGATTTCAGGTCACTTCTGACCCATATGCCTACCCCACCTCCTCTAAATTCAGTTCGACAATAAACATTTACTAATAGTCATTTATATGTACAGCTGAAACTGAGTCTGTCTCCCATATTCCAATAACGTCAATATTCTTTTTAAAAATTTTGATTATTTTCTTTTCATTGTAAAAAACTTTGATTATTTTTAAAGATCATTTTTCTATCAGTTCAGGTTCCAGGTATCAGTAGGTTTTTTCAAAACTAATTATTACAGTTCATTGCATGAGTTTCACTATAAAGGGTTTTACAGAAACCACGACGTGTTTCGCCATACAATAGCTTTCGTAAGTTTACGCTTGAAAAAGCATTTGAAGTGAAAATCATAAAATAAACTGAATTTTTAATATGGATTTTTATCAAATATCGACCAGTTCTTTCCAAGTGCATTTTTTGTTTCAGTGAGGGATGAACTAGTTTTTCGTTTCTATTTTTTAAACAGAATTAAAGGTATTTTCATTAATTTTTGATTTAACAAATTGTATATTTAATATATCTCCCTAAATGTGTTGGTTTGATATATGTTATCAATTATCAATTAACTGTTATCAATTAACTGTCAACTCTGTGAATTATTTTCTTTCTAATAAGAGATAATATTGTTATCTTTCAGTTCTATAGTGATTTGCAATTTGCGGTTATAACTATTTAGAGTTTCAAGTATTTTTCTTATTTACTCTTCGTGACAATACAAATGATTTCAACAACAATTTTTTCAAGAAACGGAACTTTGGAACTAAGTTGGGGAAGTACTTCATTCGAAAGATCATCCATAACGTTTTGAGCAAGTATTGGATATATTAAAACACAGTTGCAAGATTCTACATTTCATTAAAAAAATCGTTGTTTACAACATACCATGTAATAATTGTGATTCAAAGTATATTGGAACAACTTCCAGAACATTATCAAGCAGAATAACTTCACACAGAAATGATATGAGGTTGAACAAAAATTCCTATTGAAACAGGACACAAAATTGAATTTGATCGAGCAAAAGTTTTACATTCATAAAAATATTTCCAAAACGTTTCTTACGAAATGATCCTAATTAACAGAAATCCTAATAATACGAACAAAAAAACAGACATTGAAAATCTAAGTATGATGAAATAGTTACACGTTGTATAAATTTCATAAAATAAGTATTTATGAATGATTGTTTGTAGGTAGTTGACATTGTTTCGTGGTGTATTACATCAGTTGGGACTTCCATTGTCTAATATAATATAAATTAATTTGAAATCCCTGAAAAAAAATATAAAAATATTACCCGAAAATAACAATTTTATCAATCAAAAAACGTAAATCACAAGGAAATAACATACAAACTACAACCAAAAAATAAAAAATTTAAATATTAATAAAAGCTGAAAATTAAAAAATATCATTAACTAAAAATGAAAAATAAAAATATTTGAAACTAAGTTACGCCACGACGTTTCGATTGTTAGTATTCACAATCGTCTTCGGGTGTTGTTTCGGTTAATTTTTTTATATTTTTTCCAGTGATTTCAAATCAATTTATATTATATTAGACAATGCAAGTCCGAGCTGATGAAATACAAGCATTTATGAAACCTTTTCAATTGTATTGTCACTCTTGTTATTACAGTAATGTGCTTTGAACATGACATATCAGATATCTAAAAATCATGACACTATCACCATCAATGCTTCAATTTTGTAAAAAAAAACATTTTTCAAATAATTTTCAATTGCAAAACCTAGATTACTAATATTTTCTAACCAGCCATTGTCAACTAAGGAAACACCTCCATAATATGGGGCTAGTGGACACACCTCTATGCAGTATGTGTGAACAGGAAGATGAGACTGTCATGCATGTCCTGAGAGTGTGTGTTCCCGCGAGTCTTGGCCTACACCTGCCGATATGAAGGAGATTAATTTCAGTGACCTGTCCACTTTTCTGAAAAGTACAGGATGGACGATGACCTAAGTGGACAACTCCTCGGGAGGATGTACAATGGGTCACATGTGGCCAGAGTCCTGTGGGCTTACACCTACCCTTCCTACTCTACTCTACCGAAAACATCCACTATTCACTCAGTAACAATTTTTGGAACAGACAACCCGAAACCGAGATCGCGGCAAGCTTCCTCAAAATTTCTCTTTAGCGGACTATAGAAAGCAGCTCATTAAAAAAGCATATTTCGAATAAAGCAATTCTAGCTCTCTGCTTCCCAGCAACACGATTAGAAATTAAAATGAGGAAGTCGGCTATTTCACACCGTCAAACAAAATGAATGTCGAAATTAATTCCTGTAGCGCTACAGCTTCATAACAGTTTTAATTGATTAGTTCCTGATGCTGCAAATGATGTATTCCGGCAAACGTGATTGGTAACATTCACAGGATTAGTGCATTAAAATCGGATTGAATAATACAAAATATTTAATGGACTAGTGTCGTGACCACAAGGGGCTAGCAGGGGCGCACGAAGGCTTTCACACGCAACCATATCAGAACGTTGTAATCGCAGATTAGATGGTATTAGCCAGGGGAGTAGTTGTTTTCTGATAGGTGTCAGTCCATTAAACCTACTGCGTAGATATATCGAGACTGGCTTGAACGTATAAAGTTCATTTCCTTAGATTGTAATAATGATGAAAATTCGATGACGCACACAAAAATAATGATGATAATAGTAGAATGAACGCAGAAGACTATCATTTTTTGTTCGCTACATATTTTCTGCATATATGATTCTTGGGTCCAATGACCACATACTCGACATTGTGGAAAGTTGTCATTATGTTATGTCATGATGCTGGCATACCATCCAAGCTTTGAGTACAGGGTCGGATACTTTGGCCGGACAAGCGAACTTAGAGCTTTGTTACAAGAGTAGCAAGCTCATCAGGAGAGAATACTTCTCAATGATGCATGTTCTATGATATGAAATACAACCGGAACATATCGCCTTTTAGACCCCAATTTCTCTATAATTTGGTATAACTGTCAATGATTTCTCCGGTAGAATTGCATGATGTTTGCATCATGCCACTGGAGAAGCCAATTGTAACATGCAAGGGTCTCCACGAAACAAGGCCCCTGAAGTCACAATGACTGATTCGCGTGGATGCAGCATCTGCTAATTGCTAACTGCTCATTGGCAATCACCTAAACACCCAAGTCCCCAGTCATCACGCAATTCGAAACCTTCTGTGGAAAGTTTCAACAACCTGAACAGAATGAACCGTGCAAAACGATCACAATCGAGAAAATACGAAGAAATATTTTTGGGTTCTGAAAGTTGCTCTAGCCCAGAATGGGTTGAATATCTATTGGTGGAAGAAATTACTAAGTAACCACCGCCATCTGGCCACAATTATCTGCTGAATGGGAAGCAGCAATTTCTAAATTGTGTTTTTGGAGCAAACCGTTATTATCCCTAAAAACCGAATTTTGTCTATACCAAAGAATTACAGATCGATAATATGGTCGAATTCGTGCTATGCGTTGTTTACCTCCACCTTATATATTCACGTTTGCCAACATTATGGAATTCGGAATAGACAAGGGTTCAAGGATCCATCTCAAAAAATACGATACAAGAATAATGAACAAGATATGCTGCTCATAGATGAAAATATACTTCACAATCTAGAAGTCTGAGAGTTGATGAAATTTTTTTATTCTGTAAAAATTCATGTATTTTAGACATTTTCTATTTATTTGAAATGTTATGCTAACATAAACTTTTACGTTGGCCTATGATATATTATTACTGTTGCAATGTTATTTTTCAGTGGTATATTTAATTTTTATGACCACGCCAACGTAAATTGATTATTTTATGTCATCAGAATAAATCATGTTCAGCAAATGGCCTACAAAAGGCTCAAGAACATGATAATTATGATTTTCTCAGGTCGACCTGGCTGAAACCAAGGTGGCGTTTCGAACACGTTGATTTACTATAGTCACGTTATTGCTATAGACATTTCTGACACCAGATGCAGGTCTTGACATCTGAACTGCTTTGAAAAAACACTCTCCTGGATCAGTTCGAAAATTAATTTTCTTCAAACTTCTCTAAATGAATTTCAGTGGCATTCATAGAAGGAGTCCTAATTAACAGGCTTCCTAAATGAACAGCTTTGAATGCCTGAAAATTAATGAAATATCGATCATGTTAGCCTTCGCAGAGCTGACACAGTTATGAAATATAATCAATGAATATCTGCCAAAACTCACCCAACTTGGTATTTCATCTTCAGTTTCATAATTTTACAGTTTTGGCTGAGATTTCCACAAATAGGTGAGTCTATACACTGCCCAAGAAACTCCTGAAAAAACTATTGCATAGGGAAACACGTGTTTCGTTTTTGTAAGACAATGTAATGGAAATCTCACTATGGATACCCAACTTCCTTTGTAGCTCCCAGTAACGTCTGAATCATCAGTGATATACAGCCCACAGCAAGTATTTATATTACTCCAATCAGCATTAAAAAACAAGAAATGATGATAGTCAATAATAGTCTCAAATATTAAGCTTTTTCAGAACCCTAAACGTAGTTATGCATTACGGAATATAAACGTCTCTCTGATATTTTTTTTGATCTATTTAATGCCTTGGCAATATCAGTACACTCCACATCTATTTGTTCTTCATTGTTCATTTCCTCAGCGGCAAAGTTTCGTGAAATAGTTAATCTATTAATCCATATTGACAAGATGTCCATCGTTTCCCATTTAGTAAAACATACGATTAGAATAGATGATCAATGAGAATCTGTAATTTTCTATGTTAGACAGATTTTGACCGACCTTTTATTCGCGTATTCATTTGTGAATACCCGATTGTGAATACTATATCTTAACGTAACCGTTAACACGTTACGAAGTTGTTGAGACTGATTTCTGTCTGTAAGACTACGCGTAACCGTTAGGGCCGAACCATTTGTTATTTACGTCACGTCGTATGAAAGGATTGTCAGTTACGCATCGATAAGTTGGAACTAGTACCGCGTATCTTTGCCTGTTGCATGCGAAGTTTTTCAGTTCGAAGACTGATACAGAATTTTTTTTTAAATAAGCTTAAACCAATAACGAACGAAAAATAATAGTATATCAAGCGACGGGCGCTTGATAAACAAAAATATGGCACAAAGCGCCCACGCTTTTTTCACAATAATACTAGTATTTTTCGTTCGTTATTGTTTTAAGCTTATTTAAAAAACATATTTTCAACTTTTT
>WOGM01000474.1:0-12656 GCA_015342125.1 Leptinotarsa haldemani | reverse complement strand
ACATATTTCTATATTTTTTGAAATAAGGGTACTTTACTCTTGAACGAACTTTATATTTTTTGGCCTATCCTGTATGGTGTTTGTCATAAAGCCATTTAGGTACACACTCTTGGAACATGCACCAACTTTTGTCAAGAAAAAAATTTTCTGAGAAATCGATAATAAAAAAGTTTCCCATTTGTTGCACACTTAGCGGACCGAAAATTGTTGATGAAAAAAATGTTCAAAAAGAACAAATAATTGAAACTGACTCTTCAATATTAAAGCCAACTTATCATTTATACATCTCTGAATAGTACGTAGTACATTATTGGAAAAAATCGCAAATTATAATGAATGGGAGAAAAAGGTTTTTGGGGAAAGCAAATGATCAATGGCCAAGGGTTGCTAAGTGCATATAGGAAAAAAGCTGTAAAATGAAGAACTGAATGATCATCCAACAAGTTAATAACCTTCTATCGAAAAAAGCGAGACACTTGCGACTGTAAAAAGACAAAGGGAACTAAAACTACACAGATAAAAGTCAACGGGTAAAAATAGCACACCGTGCAAAGTCAAAAATCAATCGATAGAAAGTTACAAGTGCTCGAAAAAGGTAATAATAGAAAACAAATAGTTGGTTTGTATATACAGCAATTTATCTAAAGATTCTATAGGTTAGGGCATCATTTTCAGAACATCTAGTATTTTACATGTGAATACGTTTGAACTAACCTATTCAATTATAAGAAATACTTCTCAATGAAAGAGAATAGTGTTATAGACACAAGTTTCTGAATTTTTCGATTCCTGAAAAAAATATTTTGGTGATCGATGTCGTCGATTCCTAATACTCAGATACTAATTGTCAAATGGCAATTCACATATTTAAGAATGAGGCATTAAGGAATAAATCCTTGTATTTCAGCTGGATAATTAATATTTGGTACCCCCTTTCGTACTCCCTCATATCTATCCGCATCCCCTAAAAATCCTTCATTAGTAGTATCTCGATCAGAGGACCCGGAATAAATCAAATTAGTCGATAGTTACTATAGACTCTTAAAAGAAAGCTGTTAGATATTATATAAGAACTAGATTTTATATCAAAAACTGTAATACCTACATGATAGGTTGGTTCAAAGTTTGGTTAATAAAAAAGGAGAGTGAAAATGATTCCTTAACCAGTTCTATCATATGTGTGGGGAGTATTCGGAAAAACAAACAAAAACATATTTACACACGGGAAACTGAACTACAACTATATTTGCTAGATTAGCATGACTTGTGTGTGAAAAGTGTTAGTGTATAATTTGTTATTTACCTTAGAACTACTAAGTTCCAAGCATTAATAAACCCAAATAACCTGCGAAAATAAAATAAAAACAAAATATAAAAAAGAGAGATAGAACAAAAAAGTAGGCATTCATACGTCAAAAGTAAGGTATATATTTTCCGATTCAACAAAAAAACATTAATAGTATTAGTCTATATCAGTTATAAAAAAAAAAATAAAAGAATACAAAAAAGGAAAAACAAAAGTAAGCAAACTTAAAAAATAAAATGTTACGTTTCCTCAAAGAGTTTACAATAAGTATTCGTGTGGTTTGTGACCATTGTGCCCTTTCTGAGGGGATATGTCTTACAGATTAATGTGACAAACTTTTTTAGTAAGAGAGCACAATGAATACTTTCCCTATCGATAAATAGAATAACAAAAAACTCATTAAAATAAATCGATAAAATAAGAAAATGGCACGTGGACTAAAAATGGGGCCCATACCTCTAATCTATCCGAACGAGGCATCTTCTGTTGTGCTACCACTGTCTGAGGCACAACTCCTAAAGGAGAACCGACCCCCGTAGGGTCTGGACCCATTATTGTAGGCATTATGGGGCCTGGAGCGAAGTAAGGACTGTAAGTGCTTCCTACTTGTGGCATTCCTGTGAGGTAGGGATTAGCAGCCTAAAAAGAAAGTTCAAATATGTTATTTCAAACCGTTTTAGTATTAACCGATCTAAATCTTGCCTCACCGTACTGGAAATACTTGACAGTTTTATTATTCGAAATTTCCAGAACAGTAAACTCAAGTTTAATGAGACAAAATAGTAATTCGATAGTGACATTATTTTTGATGACGAGTTTTATAAATTCCATAAATAATATTGAGACAAAGATATTTAATGCAGTATCATTACAGAGAGGTACATATTTGTACAGACGGGTGAAAAAAAAGTTTTACTGCAGGATTGAATATTATTTTGAAAATTTTCAAAACGACGAAGTGTAACAAGTTTTGAAATATTCCAATGAAAAATATACAAGTAGGGAATGGAGTTGAAAATTTGTACTAAGAGCTGCCAAATTATTTCAAGTAAGGTAAAATAGAAATAGAAGATGAAGCATGCAAAGCTATAGCTTAATAGCAAATAAGTTAAAAAAATCTACTGCTAGTACTTAGAATGCAACTGATCAAAAGTATCAAAACAATTACGAGTATTTATCAAACCATACGTTTTGAAAATTTCGGAATTTAATGATGAAATATATATTCATGAATTTGTTGATTATTTAAAGCAATGGTTATGAATCAAAAGATGTTGAGGGATTATATACACAAAAATGTGTTATCGTTTTGATACTTTTTTCATTAATCTAATAGACAAGAAATAATACCCCCACCCACATCATTGTTGTTTTCTGAAAATCTATGATAATGCGATGGTTGCATGTAATCAATAATTTACACCCCATGATTCAGAAACTCAAAACGAAGCGGAATAAAATGAAAAGCGTTAAGTGAGGATTCAAGGGTCATTTTTACCATAAGTGCGTACTGCTCTTCAATTGTCATGGACAGGTGGGGGAAGAAGGTCAAGGGTAGGCTGTCTATTGGCGAATCCACCTCCAATACAAAACCAGTAATAATTAGTACAACACCACAAATTGAAAAATAAAATAAATAAGAAAGGCCAGCACCAAATATCATGCACGGCGTGCTGCGCTCACAAAATATTCTAAAAACAGCACATATATTTTGTCGTGCAACACGTGCAAACAATAAGTGCTTCTTCGGCGTACAGAAAGAACTGAGAACAAATATATTCAAATTCATTTTACACTAGATAATTTCGAAGTAATTGCTGAATATAAGCAAAGCAATTTGATGAAACCAGACAAAAAAAATAAAAAACTGAAAAACACGCTTTTGAAGAACATCGAACTAAGAAGTTAAAAATGCTTTCTTTTAAATAAGCTTAAAACAATAACGAACGAAAAATACTATTATTATTGAGAAAAAAGCGAAGTGCGCTTGATATATAAAAATACTGCACAAAGCGCCCACGCTTTTTCCACAATAATACTAGTATTTTTCGTTTGTTATTGTTCTAAGCTTATTTAAAAGAAATTATTTTTAACTTTTTAGTTCGAGGTTCTTCAAAAGCATGTTTTTTAAGTTATTTAAACTATATTTATTTTTCACTTTTTAGTCCGATTTATTGTCAAAAATACTTTTTTTTAAAGTTCTAATCACTAGTATTATAAATCTATATTATTAAACCCAAAACAATCTTCTATCATTCGATACACTCAGATTTCCATACCACACTCCTAGAAAAAATACGGCCCGTTTTCTTCAATACATGAAAATCTAACCTCACAACGAGAACGAATATTCAACAAGTGAAACGCGCGGCGCCCTACATTTCCCTCCTGCCTAACCTTATAAGCTGATGGGAAAAATCTTCAGCAGTACCCTACTTATCTTACTACCGTTGTGTGCGGCAGAAATTCGTTAAGAGATGGCGCTTTTAGTTGCATTAACCGAAATGAACTATGGATTCGCTACATGTGTTGCATGAAAATATTCATTATTATTAGTATTTATTTCAATATGTATCATATATATTATCACTTTCTGACTAAGTTTTCACTCCATCTGCCCCACGTACAGCGTCATCTGCCCGCGAATAAAACAGATCCCTATCTTGAGAGTTACACGCAAACATGCATACAAACAATCATACATTCATACATACATACACTGACAATGTGCTATAGCGGACGTTATCGTCCATGGCTTGTTTTTGTAGTTTTTTGGAAATAATGGAGTAGATAATATCCACCTTATAACCGTTGTTGACCGCGATTTGTTTGATGAAACTCAGCTCTGTCTGGAAATTACTTTCCAGCAGTGGAATATTCAATAGTCTGTGAAGCATATCGAATGCAGCTACTTTATGCTGGTAAGGGTGTGTGGAGAAATTATGTACAACAATTTCTGTATAAGATGGTTTGTGGAAAATTTCAAAATCATGTTTATTATTAATTTTTGTAATAGTCAAGTCAAGGTAATTTATTGAATTATTTACTTTCCTTTCGGTGGCGAATTTTATTGATGGGTGAATGGAAATAATATATTCGACAAATTTACCTAATTGCCTATGTGCGCCACTAAAACAGACTTAGATATCATCGATACATATCTGTACCAGTACAAGAATCTGTTAGTCAACTGATCATTATGAATTTTATTCTCTATGTTATCCATGAAGATTTCAGCCAGCAAAGGACTCAACGGGTTACCTATATTATTAGTCCTTCACTGGATGAATAAGACTTTTCGTCGAATTGGAAATAATTTTGAGATAGACAAATAGGAAACATCCACTGTAACAATATTGAATATTTCAGTTTGTGGTGGCAAAATAGATCGATTCTCTGGAGTTCCCACACCAAATATTATTTACAGAAAAGACATTAAACTTCAGCGGCCGGAGATTTATCCAGTTATCCCAACGGGATCGCAGTAAATTTTATTATGTAGTTAACGTTGACGAAGTCGCGAACAAAAGATATTGCATGCATCTAAAGGAGTTCTATATTACTGGAATACCTATAAAAGAAAACTCTGTATTTCAAAAAAGTGAATCGAGGTTGAATATGGAGAAACGAAATATCCCGTAAACAATGTCGAATATTATATCAAAACTATATTAGAACACCAACAGAACATTCTCACTTTTGATATTGCAAATTTGCAATGAGTCATTTGCGGTAAAATCAACTCCTGTTGTGTCTGATGTGGCAATATTGCGTATTTATATTTTTAGCATTCTGTACACAAAATCATATCAATATACTTCAACCGCTGACTATCTCTTACCATGTACAATTATAGATATTCATTCAAAATATGCTTTCGATTAAAGTGAACAAGCATATTTTTGACGTTTTTATTCTGTCAATGAATATTTTTTTAAGACACCCCAAAATGAAGAAACAATTGTACATGTAATTTCTTCCAACCTCCAATGGAAAAGTTGTAGTTTCAGTTGCTTAATGTGAAAATTACGCAAATTTAAAAAAATTACTGCCACACATTTTGTTTGGATAGTAGGGCTAAATGAGCCCCTCACTGCATCAAATACCACTGCTACGGCTAAAGGTTTATTAGATTTGTTCTGGTTCTCAGTTAGTACTGTTTCGAATCGTCCAAAATCAGTGAGTCAGTTGTGGACTGAAAAGGTTAACGCGACAAAAAGTTCACTATTCAGTTGGGTGACTGTTTTCTGACTGTTAGGAACAGTCCAGGCAGAGAACCAGAACAAGCCTATTAAGATATTTAGGAAAAAACGTTTACAAATGTCTCTAGACGTGCGTTTTGCTAACCAAGTTATTATTAACCGATGAAAATGTTGAGAGAGTGAAGAAAATTGGTGTGGAAAATCGTCGTATCACTATTAGATAAGTTGCTGAGGATGTCCGCGTATCAGTTGGCTCATGTCATGCATTTTTTCGGAAATTTTGGCCATGAAGCATGAGTCAGTGAAGTCCGTTACGAAATTGCTTCATTCTGGCCCAAAAAATTGTAGCATCAATGGTTTGTGATGCATTGTTTGGATCCTTTGGTATAGTATTTTTTCAAGGACAAAACACAAGCACTACAGGAAAATCCTTAAGGCGCTCTTAGAGCGGTGCCTGTGCGAAAGTAGTGATTCACATTGGATTTGAATCGCTGAAGATTAAATCCATTTGGAAAAACGTTCCCAGGAAGTTCATTCCATATAAACGCCGTTCTCCAAATGAAAGAGTTCTTAAATAGTAACGTTCGAGGTGTACTGAGTTGAACCTCAAAACGATGAGCAGCCACAGTCCGTCGCGTATTTCTGATATGTACCGCTCTTGGTAGAATCAAATGTGCCAAGTCACTTGAACACCTCCCGTAAAAGTATCTATAGAAGAAAGACAAGTCTCCAACCTTTCTTCGATATTCCAGACTATCAAGGTTGCAAGTGTCCGCCAATCAGGCGGATGTCTCTTTTCTGGATGGAATCCAGCAGCTTCAGGGCATGTTTGGGGGGCGGAACTCCATACATGAGAACAATACTTCAAAGAAGGTCTGATCTGAGCTTTATAATAATAATAATAGGTCTTTATGTCAAAAGTCACTTGAACACTTCTTGTGAAAATATCTATAAAAGAGAGAAAAATCTCCAACCTTTCTTCCATGTTTCAAGACTAACAAGGTTGCAAGTGATGTTTGCGTCTCCAATCAGGCGGATAGCTGGATGGAATCCAGCAGCTCCAGGGTATGTTTGGGGACGGAGCTCCATACATGAAAACAATAAACCAAAAAGGTCTGATCTGACTTTTATAGAGCATCAGAAGTTGCTGAGGTTTGTACAGTTTTTTGGTTCGGAACAGAGTTCCAAGCTTTTGAGAAGCGGCTTTTGCAATTCCAGCGATATGATTGTGCCAAGACATATTGGTGTCCATTTCAACCCCCAACAAACATATCGAAGCAAAAAGAGGAATTGTCTGACCTGACATTATCATATCCGGTTCGGAGACATTGATCTATTTGAACAAAGCCGATGCCTGGGTTTTTGTGGCATTGAATTGAAGCTGGTTACTTTCACCCAATTCGAAATTACTCCTAGATCCTCATTAAGATACGCAACCTCCTGCCGGTGAAGATATGCATCCGCCGCCGATGTCCTGGATTCCAAATGGAATGACGAAACAAGTGTGCTGTCGTCAGCAAAGCAATATATTGGATTCTTGGTTATTTCCAATAAGTCGTCAATATACAAGATATACAATACAAAGAGGTTTGGGAACAATATAGATCTCTGGGGAACACCAGCGTTGATGTAAAAGTATTCGAGAGATATCCGTTGACGGCCATACACAACGCTGGAACACCAGCGTTGATGAAAAAGTATTCGAGAGATATCCGTTGACGGCCATACACAAAAATGATTCGACAAGACATAGTTTCGAAGTTTGGTCAGCAAACCCTCATGCCACTCTCAATCAAAGGCCTTAGAATTACCAAGTGCTACAGCTATTGGCTCTCCATGTTTCTCGATTGCGTTATTTCAAATATGGGTGATATACGATAGAAGGTCGCCTGTTGATCTTTGTTTCCGAAAGCCATATCGATGATCGCTTAAGATGTTGAAGCCTTTCAAATATTCAAGGATATGGTGGTTCACGGCTTTCTCCGTGATTTTTGATATCACTGACAGCAAAGCGACTGGTCTATAGTTATTTGGTTATTTTCTCGCCCTTTTTGGAAATAGGCTGAATGCGAGCAATCTTCCAACCAGAAGAAAAAAACCCTTTCTTGTAGGACAGGTTGAAAAGTCTGCAAAATACTGGTGCAAGTTCATTTGCGCACTTTTTAAGTACGATGACGGGCACTTCATCATGATCAGACGCCTTGTTGATATTGAGCTGTTTCAGAATTCGCCTGACTAAACGTTGTCAAAAAGTAATTGCAAGTAATTGTAAATAGTTGGTGATACCTTTTCCAGAAAAACGACTGTGGACTGAGACGCAAATTGTTCAGCTAAATTTGCTTTTTCTATGGCTGTTGTTGCAATTGAACCATCTGCTTGTGTCAGTGGTGGAATTGAGGATTTTGTAAAGTTTTGATTAACAGCTTTAACTACCGACCATTAGGATCTAGACCCGTTGGTATTGGCAAGCAGTTTATCCCTAATTCTCTGATTGTGGCTGTGGCTGTGTAGCATAAACGTTAGACTTTAAATATTCCCACTAAAAGTAGTCCAGTGGTGTTAAATCTGGTGATCGTGCTGGCCATTCAATTGGACCTCTTCTGCCAATCCATTGCCCATCAAAATGATTATTCAAAAAATTTCGAACCTGCTCAGCATAATGGGGCGGTGCACCGTCTTGTTGAAAATGGATAAATTTATCTTGACATCTTAGATCCTGTTCAATTATTTCAACTATACGAGATTGTATTGCCTCTTCAAGAAGTTGTGAATAAGAATCACCGGTTAAATTTCCATCAATGAAAAATGGACCTATAATATAATTGCCTAATATTCCGGCCCAGACTTTCAACTTTTGGGGATGTTGGGTATGTATTTCTGCGTATTGTCTTGAGTTTTCATCCGACCAATAACGGCAATTATAACGGTTCACGCAACCATTTAAATAAAATGAGCTTTAGTCCGAAAAACAGATGTTATAAAGCAGCTCGGGATTTTGCATTATTCTCTCACTCATGCCCTCACAAAACTCCTGTCTTCGGTCAAAATCATCCTCATTGAGTTCATCAACAAGTTTAATTTTGTAAGGATGGAATTTGTGGTTTTTAAGGATTCTACATGCGCTTATATGGCTTATTCCGACCATTGCTGATAAACCTCTGGTACTTAACCTGGGATTGGCGATGACTTGACCACTCACTCCAATCGCATTATCGTCATTCACTACTCTTCTCTGAACATTTCTTTTCTTATTTAAAACCGAACCTGTCTCCCTGAATTTTGTAACCAAATCCAGAACGTGATTTCTGCTTAGGTGTTTACCAGGGTTTTGCTCGTTAAATGAAAGTGATGTTCTATTAGCATTTTGATTGTTGCCAAAAAAAAGCAATAACTGAAACCCTTTCAGCAGTGGTATAAGGGATTTTTAAACAAATAATAATACACGTTTAAACAAAACAATCGAACGGTGTACTCATGAAAACTGGAAGAAAGGGAGTGGGTATTGATTTTAAAAAAGGGATTTCATTTTAAAAAAAACTGATAAGAAGAACTGCTCGATTTTTTTCATTTAGGCATACAAGTAACCGAGTGGTCTGATGTATTATTAACATGTCAATTTTAACTTCAAATTATCTTGAAACCTAATCGTTACAAAAATTTTCTTTCGACATAGTTGTAAAGCTATTCAAAATACCTTTAAAACAAGGTGTCACTCGACCTACTTTCCCTATCTAAATAAGGGTCGTCGGACGCACCCCTCCAAGGGGGTGCGTATTACAAAAAATCTGATTTGTCTGAAAAGTGTCTCCCTTTAATTAGAAATTGACGTGACCGAGCTTTTTTTAAAAATCTTACTTTTTATGTTCAAAAACGGCTTTGCTGAGTTTTCATTGTTACACACTGTATGATAATTAATACATTCAATACAGAGCAGTACCAAAGTTGAAGGAAGTAATACAGTTTTTAAATAGATTCAGACAAAAAGTTCCCTTATTGGTTTTCTGAGTTTTCTCATAGATACATCTGAATATTAACACTGAATGAAAAAAATATTTTCCGATGAATTGAAACATCAATTTCCAGGGTTTCAGTTTAATAATAGAAATTGCAACATGTGAATTTTTTCCAAGGCCCGAACTCCATGGGTATAAATCTGTATTCGCTACTCCGCACAATGAAAAAAGTTCAAGAGAAGAGCAATAACAAACGCTGAATGGAATATGTGTTCCATTCCAATACCCAAAACAACGGAATATGCAAAACATTCGCGAAACCGCACGATACTGCTCGCACTAAATTGAAATGTTAATGGTCCATTTTTTAGACTACAATAGATGTTAATAAGAGTCAACGCAAAATATTTCAACCAGAGAATCACCATCTCGTAATTTGTGTTATTGTAAAGCGTTCTTCTTATGCAAATGGAGAACGATAGATCAAAGACGCGGGGCTGAAGCGGCGCGACGATAATTTGCGAGGCAGGGCCGTATTTGATAAATTCATTTGGAAACTCAAGCGAATTTTAATAAAAAAATTGTTGAATGGCGACAACGGCGATATAGATTTGCTTGAAACAGTCACAACTGGTGACAAATCATGAGTAAATGAGTATGATAACGAAACCAAAGTCCAATCGACCCAAAGGAAGAGCCCAGGAGAGCCATGACCAAAAGAAGCACGCAGTTCGAATAAATGTCGAGGTTTTGCTCACTGTTTTCTTCAATTAGTCAGTCAGTAAGTCAGTCAGTCGGTGAGTCAATCGGAGAGTTAGTCAGTGGGTCCGTAGGTGAGTCAGTAGATGAGTCAGCCATTGAGTCAGTTGGATACTCAGTTAGTCAGACAGTAGTTGAGTCAGTAGGTGAGTCAGTCTATCAGTAAGATAGTAGTTGAGTCAGTCGGTGAATCAGTCAGCAGGTAAGTCAGCTGATCAGTGAATCAGTCGGTCAGTGAGTTAGTCAGTGAGACAGTAGCTGAGTCAGTCATTATGTCAGTCGGTAACTCAGTTTGTCAGTCAGACAGTAGTTGAGCCAGACAGTAGTTGAGTCAGTCGGTGCGTCAGTTAGTCAGTCAATAGTCATTTAGTCAGTAGTTGAGTCAGTCAGTGAGAGCAGTCGTTGAGTCAGTCGGTCGTTGAGTCAGTCTGTGAATCACTCAGCAGGTCAGTCGGCAGATCAATGAGTCCAAAAGTCCAATAGACCCGAAAAGAAAAGCTCAGGAGAGTCAAGACCAAAAGAAGCACGCAGTTCGATCTAATGTCAATGTTTCGCTCACTGTTTTCTCCAATTAGTCAGTGAGTCAGTCAGTCGGTAAGTCAATCAGTCGGTAAGTCAATCGGAGAGTTAGTCAGTGAGTCAGTAGGTGAGTCAGTCATTGAGTCAGTCTATAGTCGAGTCAGTTGGCGAGTCAGTCTTTCAGTAAAATAGTAGTTGAGTCAATATGTGAGTCAGTCAGCAGGTAAGTCAGTGGTCAGTCGGTCAATGAGTTAGTCAGTGAGTCAGTAGCTGAGTCAGTCATTGTGTCAGTCGGCGACTCAGTTTGCCAGTCAGAGAGTAGTTGAGTCAGTCGGTTCGTCAGTTAGTTAGTCAATAATCGTTGTCAGTCAGTGAGTCAGTAGGTTAGTAACTTAGTCGGTGAGTCAGTCAATGTGTCAGTCGGTGAGTCAGTCTGCCAGTCAGACAGTTGATGAGTTAGTCGGTGAGTCAGTTTGTCAGTCAGACAGTAGTTGAGTCAGTCGGTCAGTCAACAGCCGTTGAGTCAATCGATGAGTGAGTGAGTCAGTCGATGAGTCACAAAGAGGCAGTCGTTGGGTAAGTATTATATCCGAAGGAAACTTTTTTGAAAATTTGAAAAGGACAAAAAATTAATGAACAAATAAGTAGTGTATAAAAATCAATGAACAAATAAGTAGTATATGATGAAAATGTAAATTAGCCTAATTTTCTCAACAGATTGGATAAAAACTCTCTATAGAGACATGTACTGCATACACAGTTTTTCTCGGATACAAATTTGGTCAGTCGGTCAGTCAATAATCGGTGAGTCAGTAGGTGAGTCAGTCGTTGAGTCATTCGGTCAGTGAGCCAGTCTGTGAATTAGTCAGCAGGTCAGTCGGCAGATTAATGAGTCAGTTGGTCAATGCGTTAGTCAGTGAGTCAGTCAACAGTCGTTGAGTCAGTGGGTGTATCAGCAGGTCAGTCAGTGAGTCAATCGGTCAGTAACTCAGTCAGTGAGCCAGTAGATGAGTCAATTAATGGGTCAGTCGGTGAGTCAGTTTGTCAGTCAGACAGTAGTTGAGTTAGTCGATGAGTCAGTTTGTCAGTCAGAAAGTAGTTGAGTCAGTCGGTCAGTCAACAGCCGTTGAGTCAGTAGATGAGTGAGTGAGTGAGTCAGTCGGTGGATAAGTCGCAGAGTGTCGATGAGGTCAGTTTATTATATCCGAAGGAAACTACTTTGAAAAGGACAAAATAGAAATAAAAGAATAAATAAGTAGTGTATGAGAAAAATAAAAATTCGCAAAATTTTTTGAACAGACAGGGTAAAAACTCTCTATAGAGACATGTGGTGCATACACAAACGTTTTTCTAGGATACAAATTGAAAGAAAATAATCTTTTCCAAAAAATAATCATATCTCCCACAAATAATTCCTCTTCAATGCAAATAAAATTCCTATTGCTGGGATTAACTTACCGTAATACGTACAGTTATCGTAACTGCAGTATACGCTTTCGAATGTTCTTTTGTTGCTGACAAAGTTATTATTCATTAGAGTGGAAATTCGTTATCAAAATTTCGAAAGTGGTTTATAACAATATCAACTTTGTTTTGTTGAAAGGAGTGTCGACGTCTCTCCAAACTGACTTAGTTTCATATCTGTAACTCTTTTTATTATGAAACGTTATGAGACGTTATTAACGAAATTTGAGATACACTCTATAAAATTTAATATATGGCAGTTTGGATACTCAGAGTGGTGCCCTTTGAAGAAAGAAAAGTGGAAGGGTGAGTTCAAATCTTTCGTTTCATTTTTCCAGCTTCACAAACGACGGAGTTATCGCTTGTTACCCAAATTCTGGGAAGCCCTGAATAGCACTAGATCCGTTGATTTGTCTGTTGATTTGTCTGTCTCATAAGCATTCTGGTTTTAAG